>OY731404.1:49821551-49918807 GCA_963425845.1 Sphenostylis stenocarpa
TGAGGGATTGGGGAAGAGGAGAATGTTAAAGTATTAATGTTAGAAAAGTAGGTTGGGATCAAGTGGGGGGTGAATTGATCTTTGAAAGATTTTCGCACTTTTAAGAATACAGATTATCTATTTCAAATATTATGAATTATGATCAAGTTTTGAATCAATAAAAACAAGCAGTTCTATGTAAAGCATAAGCAGAATAAAAGAGAGTAAAGGTTTAGAGAAAGACACACAAGATTTATACTGGTTCACCCAAACCACAAGGCTACATCTAGTTCTCAACCAAATTCTAGTTGAGTTCCACTAGATTAATTATGTTTCTTATTACAAACCATAATCACAAAACACTCAATCCATACCAAGAACCAAATTCTAATTCTTGCACTAAATCTTCACCAAGAACCAAGTTCCAGTTCTTGAACCAACCTATAGCCAAATTCCAGCTACAGAATCGGTGCCCAAAACTTCTAGACACACAAAATATAGTAAAGAAATGAAAAGAAACAAAGAGAAGAAACTAGAATAATCAAACCCGGATTATGCAGCTCTTGCAGAATGAGTTTCTTCTCATGTAAGAAAGTAAAAATGCCTTAAGAAAGAACTTTGAAAAACTTCACAAAAGTGGTGTGCTTCTTTCTTGAAAAACTTCTCTAATGATTGTTTGATTGATTACTCAAAGATGTAGTTTTAAAATGTTGAAGCAATCTTGTTTATATAGAGTTATTTTTCAACTACTGGTTTAATTAATCGATTAAAAATTTCTTTTAATCGATTATTGAATCTTAATTAATCGATTAATTCTTCTTTTAATCGGTTAAAATATGATTAATCATTTTCTAGATTTATTTTAACTGATGTGACGACGTTTTAATCGATTAAAATAGTTAAATAAAAATTCTTTTAGTTGTTTTAATCGATTAATTCACGTTTTAATAAATTATAATTCTGCCAAACATTTTTTCAAAACTTCATTAGTGATTTTAACTTATGAAAGCCTCGCTTTAATCGATTAAAATATTTGACAAAAAATTTTCTGAAGTTGTTTTAATCAATTAATTCGATGTTATATCTATTAAAATTCTGGAAGAACATTTTTTAGAACTTCTCAAGTGATTTTAATCGATTACATCTATTAGGATCGAGCGTTTACCACTAGGCAAAAAACTATAACCATTAGTCAGAGCGCAACTCTTTTTACTTAAGAGTAACAGTCCAAGCGTCACGATTCGATTGTGACTCGGCCCACCCGGCCTCCACCACGGGACAATTGATGCTACCTACAATAATCTTCTCCTAAGCAATTGTCCTACAAGGAATCCCACTCTTGGATTGTGACTCGGTCCACCCGCCCTCTGCCACGGGACAATTGTGCAACCCGCAACAATCTCCCCCTTAACAATTGTCCACCAGGAATCAAACTCATGACCTTGGCTCTAATACCAATTATTAAGATCGAGCGTTTACCACTAGGCCAAAAACTATAGTCATTAGTCAAAATGCAACTCTTTTTACTTAAGAGTAATAGCCCAAGCACCACGATTCTATTGTGAATCGGCCCACCTGGCCTCCTGTTAAGTGGTAAAAAGTTGATATAATTATACTTTGAATTGTTATGAAATCACTTAACTTATGTTAATTCTAATTTATTTTTCTCCCAATATAGGATGAATTCTAGAATACCTTGATACAAGAGCAAAGATCATAATTGTGAAGTAATTGAAGAAAAAATTGAAAGAAAGAAGAACGCTTAAGCGAATGAATGATGCGAGGCTCGACCCAAATTCTCTTATAAAAAGATAAGATGTGTTTTGAGAAGGGAGCAGTTTTGGAGAAGAAGAGGCATGACTACTGCTAGGGTTTTGTCCAATTTTCATCAATTCTTCACTTCTTCCACATTTAAAGCATTGTAATGGCGAACATGAGTGGCTAACTTCATTCTCTTGGGATTGGGTGCACTTCCTTTGAACTCTTTTGTATCATGGTGATATTTTGAGATATTAATCTATGTTTTGATATTGTTATGCTTATCCTTTATGCTTTGGAATTATTTATTCTTGGTGTTTGGGGTATGATTGGAAAATATATCCTGAATCCTAGATCACAATAAGAATATTTGTTACGTTAATTGCTAGGAATGGAATGAATGTATCAATTGCTTAACACCCTAAACCTAATGCTGGAAAATCTCTTAATTGTGTGAGGTATCAACATTTATTAGATTTTCTTATGAATTTCATGTGTGAGGAATCAACATGGATGATTTGAGTAGGTGGCATCAACATTGTTAGGTTAATTGATGTTCTTAATTGACATAACCATTACAAAAGAGGGATAAGGAAGGAAACCAATCCTAAGTGCCTTTAATTGATATTTTCTCAACAATTTACAGTTCTTTGTCATTTAATTTTAATTCAACTCTTTATGAAAAATTCATTTTGTTTTAATCTACTTAGTAAGCATAAAATTGGGAATTTCCATTGAAACCGTTCCTCGTGGGATCGTCTTTTATTTAATTGAAATATTATACTGCAATTGATAATTTTGGTTCGCTTGCTAATAATTCAACAAGTATTTCTGGCGTCGTTGCCGGGGAACGGTGTTCTTTGAGAATTCTTTGTTTAGCTTATTGAGTATTTTATTTTTATTTCTGTTTGTTTTATTTTTGAGTTTTAGTTTTACGTAATTTTTGGCTTGTGCTAATCTTTGCTTGAGTTATTCTTTTGATTTATGCGTTTAAGAGGACAAGTATCTTCAGAGCAGTTAGAATTTAATCCGGAGATTGAAAAAATCGCTAAGAGGAACCGGGGTAGTAGAAGAAGGGAAACTCAAGAACAAGCCACAAGAGAATCTGTTAACTCTTCTTCCACACTTAATTTACCAGACCCAATTATAGAAGATATGGCAGAAGACGGAGCAAATCTGAATCCAAATCCAAATCCAAATCAAAATCAAAATCCTGATTCAAATCCACCTGGAAGAACTCTCAGAAACTATGTTATGCAGTGTAGACCCCAAATCTTGCCCGGGCTCCAAATGAAGTCAGAAAATCCCCTATTTGAAGACGGCCAAAGCCTAACAAGCCACTAGGAGAGACTATTAGGCTCCCGTACCAAGATAGGAAGGTTTTTTGGCCCAAAAATAAAGTTTCTCGCCCTGAAGGGACGAGACCGCCATCTGGGAATACCAGACCGCCGTCTCGTTTCAACGCCAGGACGAGACCGCCATCTCGATTTTCCAGACGGCGGTCTCGACACTCGCAAAAACGAGACGGCGGTCTGGGTTTTCCAGACGGCGGTCTCGATTCTCGCCAAGTCGAGACGGCGGTCTGGATTTTCCAGACGGCGGTCTCGACCCCGTGACATGAGCGAGACGGCGGTCTCGAATTACGAGACGGCGGTCTCGACCTTGTCAGGCGAGAACGGCGGTCTGGACCCTGACAGCGCGAAAAACTATAAATAGGGGCTCTCCCCCCCTCATTTCCACACAGAAAAACCAAGAGCTCTCCCTTCTCTCTAGAATTTCTCTCTCTAAGAATCCCTCCGAGGCATTTCCGAAGTTTCTGAGCGTCTTTAGGCATACACAGAGTGTCCTAAATCTTCTTTAGAATCCCTCCGAGGCATTTTCGGAGTTTTCTGAGAGTTGTAGAGTG
This sequence comes from Sphenostylis stenocarpa, assembly GCA_963425845.1. Taxonomy (NCBI): domain Eukaryota; kingdom Viridiplantae; phylum Streptophyta; class Magnoliopsida; order Fabales; family Fabaceae; genus Sphenostylis; species Sphenostylis stenocarpa. The sequence continues at coordinate 49,825,195 of OY731404.1, forward strand.
AAGGGTTGCCAAAACGCACCCTCTTTTTGAATATAAAGCTTGCTTTGGAGGTGCATATCCTCATTCTCTATTCTTTGAAATTACTGCCATTTAAATTATGCAATAGAAGCTAGGGCAATGTAGTCACATATTTAAATACCGCATAATAAACGGGTAAAAGCGCAATTTTCCAAGTTTAATTATTCGCAAATAGTTGGCCTATCATAGGGAACCCGAAAGGGGCGTCGTAAAGGGACTAATACTCCCTTTACACGTAACTAACTCCCTTACCCAACTCTGGTTCTAATGACCAAAGTTGGTTTTCGAAAACCAACGCCTTTTCAAAACCCCTTTTCCGATGTTTATGGTAAAAATATCGGTGGCGACTCCATAGAACCCAAAATAAATAAGTCCTTGGGTTAGCCCAGTTGTCGGACAACTCCAGGACACTTTTCGAAAACCTCGTCTCCAGATTAGCCCGGTTATCGGACAGCCTGAAGACGTTGTAACCACCAATAAAAAAACACGAAAATCAAAGAAGGGTCGAAAAACCATCGCGTCGCTCCGACCGCGCCCCCTTTTTCGGGGAGGCGGCGACATGCAACAAGGTCCAAGACACTTTTCTAGCATTGCCATACAGGATGACTAGACATTGCAGATGAATCCAGCTTTCTTAAGCTTGATTAGTGCTTATCACTTCACTGGACTGGATCATGGAGACCCTTATATTCATTTGTCTACTTTATGAGTTGATTGGCACTGTCGCCGCCGTCCGTTCTGACATCTAGGGACATCTCGAACATTTATGCGAGCAGTCGCGAAAAGATGGTTTAGACTCGCATTTATTAAAAATGTGATCATTGCTCCCGAGGTGCTCAACAACTGAATTATCCTCTAATAAAAGCAAGGTTTTCGTAAAAGGGTTCTTATGGAGTCGCCACCAATGTTTTGACCATAAACATTGGAAAAGGATAAAAAGGCATTGATTTTAAGAAAAACCAAACTTGGCCATTATAACCAGAGTTAGGTAAGGGAGTTAGTTACGCGTGGGGAAGGTGTTAGCACCCCCACGACGCCCCTTCTGGGTTCCCTATGACGGATTAATTCATAAAGTAAAGATTAAGAGCAATTACGCTATTACCCTATTTTATTATACAATATTAAAAAATGGCTATCTACATGATTCTATTTTCTATTGCATACATAAAGCAGTAAATAAAGAAATAAAAGAGAAGAGAAGTGAAAAGAATCTCTGTAGCAAGCTTTTTATTACAAATCTTCAACTGTGAGGATGCGTTTTGGCAATCCCCCACACTACAAAGACTCTCCTCCCCGAATATAGGATTGACTCTACAAAAATTTTAAGAAGAATCAAATGTCGGAAGAAACTTCCTTAATCGATTGTTACCTTATAGGCAATCGGAGAGATCATTCGAAAGAGGGAGAGAAGAGAGGAGTGAGGTGTGTCTAAAAAATGCAAATGAGACCCCTATTTATAGCTTTTTCAGCCTGGCAACTTGGGACGGCTGTCTGGGGTCCAGAAAACAGGGACCACAGTCTGCAGAGGTTGGGACGGCCCTCTGGGGGTTGGGATGGCCGTCCCAAGTGGTGATTTTGAGTGAGACGCACGTCTCACATCTGGGACGCGCGTCTGGCCTATCTAGACGGTTGTCCTGCTTTCTAGGACGACTCTCTCGAGTGTTTTGGCCAAATTTTGTGTTCTGGGACTTCAGGGAAGCTTTCCTTTCTTCAGACGAAAGCCGGTTGATGCCGATGGATGTTCACCGAAGCTTTAACCACCTTTAGAGAGAAAATCTTCTAGTCTTTATTGAGAGGCCGGGCAAAATTAGGGGTCTACACCTGCCTAACTAACTATTGGCCTGATGTGCCCACAAGGTTAGTTGGTAGGTGAAGGAGTTAACCCTTTTTGCTCGGTCATCCTTTGGATGCTCCTTTGCTGAAGTTGCTGATCCTTTGCTAAAGTTGCTGATCCTTTGGATGATAAATATTTTTGATAGGTACCAACCCCTATTTGGTTTGATGAGAATGAACCCTCATCTGGTCCGAACCTCCTTCTATAAGGTTCTAGTGAGTACTTACCCTCACCAGGTACGAGCCCGCATTTGCTAAGCTCTTGTGGGTACCTACCCCCACCAGGTATGAATCCGCATTTGCTAGATTCTAGTGAGTACTTACCCTCACCAGGTACGAGCCCGCATTTGCTAAGCCCTTGTGGGTACCTACCCCACCAAGTATGAATCCACGTTTGTTAGATTCTAGTGAGTACTTACCCTCACCAGGTACAAGCCCGCATTTGCTAAGCTCTTGTGGGTACCTACCCCCACTAGGTATGAATACGCGTTTGCTAGATTCTAGTGAGTACTTACCCTCACCAGGTACGAGCCTGCATTTGCTAAGCTCTTGTGGGTACCTACCCCCACCAGGTACGAGTTCCCTTTTGCTAAACTCTCTGTGAGTACTTACCCTCACACGGTATGAGCCTGCATTTGCTAAGCTCTTTGTGAGTACTTACCCTCACAAGGTATGAATCTGCATTTGCTAGATTCTTGTGGGTACTTTCTCCCACTAAGTTGGAGTCCGCGTTTGTTAAACTCTTGACGAGCCCCGTTCTGCAAGGCTCTTGTGGGTACCTACCCCCACTAGGTACGAGTCCGCGTTTGCTAAACTCTTTGTGAGTACTTACCCTCACATGGTATGAGCCTGCTGTAGATCCCAAATCTTGCTCGACTCTCCAATAAAGACTAGAAATCCTCTGTTCCGAAGATGAATAAGGCTTCATAAGGCCCTTAGTAGTGTTTACTAGGCTTCATTTAGGAAAAGGAGGGTTTTTGGAAAAAATAAAAAATAAAATTTTGTTAGAGCATCTAGATGGCCATCCAGAACATGCAGATGGCCATCCAGAGCGTCTAGATGGCCATCCAGAACATGTAGATGGTCATCCAGAGTGTCCAGACGACCATCCAAAACATGCAGATGACCATCCAGTGTCCAGACGGCCATCCAGAGTGTCCAGAAGGCCGTCCAGAGTATCCAGATGACCATCCATGACAACCAGACGGCCATCCACCCTATTTTTGAGCCCTGGACGGCCGTCCATGATGACCAGATGGCCGTCCACCCTAATTTTGAGCCCTAGACGGCCGTCCATGATGACCAGACGACCATCCACCCTAATTTTGAGCCATGGACGACCGTCCGCTTTGTCCAGACGGTCGTCCACCTTTTCCAGGCCCAGTTCCCTATAAATAAGGGCCTCATTTCTCCGTTTTTTCACACCTCTTCCACTCCTCCACTCTCTTGGAAGCCTTTGGCACTTGAGAGTGACCCTGAGCATTATTCCGGGGTTCGAGGGAGCTTTTCGATATCCGTTAAAGTTGAAATCGGTTAAGGAAGTCTCTTTTTGAGACATCCAGCCCTCGGTAGAGTGAATTTTCTTTATTTTGCGGGAGGAGCGTGCTTGTAGAGTGCGGGGACTACCAAAAAGCGTCCTCACGTTTTCGAAAAGTTAATATAAAGCTCGCTTCGGAGGTTCCTTCTCTATTCTCTGTCTTTTTTACTGTTTTCTTTATTGCTTTCTTTGTGTGCATTAGATAATAGAGCCATGTAGATACTTAAATTTTGCAAGTAGATAAAATAATTGGGTAAAAGTATAATTTCTTTAAGTGTTTATTTTCTAAGTTAGTCCATCATAGGGAGCCTGAAAGGGGCGTTGTGGGGGTGCTAACACCTTCCCCACACGTAACTAACTCCCTGACCCGACTCTGGTTGTAATGGCCAAAGTTGGTTTTTTTCTAAAACCACTGCCTTCTACTTTTTTTACCTTTTTCAGTGTTTAAGGTTAAAACACTGATGGCGACTCCTCGAACCTATTCGAAAACCTCGCCTTTAAGTCCAGCCCAGTTATCAGACGGCCTAAAGGCGTTGAACCGTTTCTTTCAAAAAAACGCAAGTCATATAAAAAACCATCGCGTCGCTTCGACCGCCTCTTCTGACGGCGTCGACACCTGCATTTGCTAAGCTCTTGTGGGTGCTTACCCCCACCAGGTATGAATCTGCATTTGCTAGATTCTTGTGGGTACTTTCCCCCACTAGGTTCGAGTCTGCGTTTGCTAAACTCTCTGTGAGTACTTACCCTCACACGGTACGAGCCCGCGTTTGCTAAGCTCTTGTGGGTACTTAGCCCCACCAGGTATGAATCTACATTTTGCTAGATTCTTGTGGGTACTTTCCCCCACTAAGTTCGAGTTTTGCACTTGCTAAACTCTTGATGAGCCTTGTTTTGCAAGGCTCTTAGGATTCTCTTTTTGGTAGTTAACCTTGTGTTTGATGAGTACAAACCCTCATCTGGTTCTGGTTTTGGAGATGTGTTGGCGGCTTACTGTTTCTGATCATGCGCCCATCCATGGGGAGTGAATTACTTTGTTTTTGACTTTTCTGTTTTAGTCATCTGGTTTTTATCGGGGATTCTTTGTTTTTGGCTTTTCTGTTTAGCCATCCGGTCTTGCCGGGGATTTTTTGTTGGTTGCCTTTTTCTTTTTTTAGGCAGGAATTTACTGGAGATTTTTTATTTTTTCTTACGGTGCCTCTTGTGTAGGCAGATGCTTCACTGATGAAGGCTTTATGCTTGGGCTTGTATTTGCCTCTTACATAGGTTGATTTCCCTTTTTTAGGGATATTGACTCTTTTGCTTGCCAGGTCTTGCCTATATATTTATAAGCAATGAATTTATAATTTTGCCTTTGCTGATAGGCTCACTAGGGATAGTTTTTTCTTTTTGATGATCCACCGAGGAATTGATTGCTTTCCCGGGGATCTATTTTGATTTGCCCCATGGGGGAAGGAATGGAGTTTTTTGACTCCTTGTTGGATGTTGTTAGTTTGAGCTGGCTTTGCTGATGCTCTTATTCCGCTGGGAAATGGGTTTTTCTAATTATTTAATTTTCGCCTTTTCTCGCGATTTTATCTCTTTTCGCAATTTTGAAATTTGGCTTCTTTCTTTTGGATAATGCGTGCACCTTTTTACTTTTGAATTTCTTTTATGCACATAGACTTTTTCTTCCTTTTTTGAGTATCCGCTAGGGATGAAAGATTTTTTTCTTTTTCTTTTTTGGCGATCCACCACGGAGCTCGTTGGCTTCCTAGGGATCCAACTTTTATTTGATTTTTATGATGGAGTCTTGGCTCTTGGCTTTGTGAAGCTCTTATTGAGCTGGAGGATGGGAATTTTTTATTTTCCTTTTTTTTTGTAGATTTTTCTATGATGCTCTACTTGGAGATTTTATTCGGCCTTTTTCTGTTGTGGCCTCTATTGGGGAATGAAAGATTTTTCTTTTCTTTCTTTTTTTGTTGAACCCCTGGGGATATGGAGATTTTGACTTCATATCTTCTTTGGTTGATCTTTTTGTAGTCCTTATTCTCCTTTGGAAATGTGGTGGAGACTTTTGGATGAATATGCTCGATGAATCATGTGATGAGGAAGCTGAATCACGAGGTAATCTTTTTGTTTTGCCTCTGGAGTAGGCAAGGACCTACTTGGGGATGATCAAGCCTTTCTATTGGATTTTTTATGTTGATTGCTTCCTCTTTCTTGGATGGAAGGATGATGGTTGGATCTTAGAACGACTATGCTTGACGACTTATGTAGTGATGTTGAGTCGTGGAGTAATTTTTGTTTTGCCTTTGGAGCAGGCAAGGATCCGCTTGGGGATCATCGAGCCTTTCCGTTGGCCTTTTTTCCGATGTACCCTCTTTTATTGGGGTAGACGGAGAATGGTTAGAGCTCTTTATTCTGCTGGAGTGGTTTTGATTTCGCCTTTTCTTTCGCGATTTTAATTTTTCTCGCGAGTTATTTGAAATCTGGCTTTTAATATATCACGAGTGCCTTTTTATTTTATTAAAATGTTTATACACGTGGGCTTTTGGAAGGTAAACAGAAATAACAACTTTTATTTATTACTTCCCCTTTTTCTTTTTTCGGGTGGTACATTCAAGCATTCTTAGCCTAACAGAAAATATCTAAAAACATCCTAGTCATCAGCTTCTGGGCTGGAGTGAGATGATGGTGCTGGCGAAGGAATGCGGTGGAGCATACGGCGCTGGAACCTTGCCTGGGTCTAGACCAAATTTTCTATTTGGCGGTCCGTCCTTTCTTGCCTCATACTCAGTTGGTTGAATTGTTGTCGCATGAACTGGAATTGTCCTTCCATGTAAGCGTGCTCGTCGTCCATACATCGGTATAAGCCAGCGAAATATGGATCATATGATTGCTGCTGGGACTCCGAAGTCGCGGGGAGATCCTATGGCATGTCGAAATCATGCATATCTAGTGAAATTTAGATCATGGGGTGTAAAACGAACCCGGATCCTTGTCGAATAAGGATGTTCATGTGGACCAGCATTGCCACATTAATCGGTTCTGGTTGGAGGCTTGCCGGGATGTCTTCTCCATCAGTACATCCCCAATATTCGGCTAAAGGGGTGAGGAAAGGAGCCATCATAATGGCTCCTGCTGAGCCACGAGTTCCATAATCCTTTAAGGCTTTCAGGAAAGTGTAACCTAGGTTACATCGATGCCTTTGATGCATGCAATAGACAATAAAGAGATTAGCCAACGTCACCTTTCCTTGACTTTCCTTCTAGCTATGTATGGTCCTGGCTAGCAGTTTGTGGCATGTAGACCCCTAATTTTGTCCGACCTCTCAATAAAGACAAGAAGACTTTCTATCTGAAGATGAAGCTTTGGTGGACGTCTATCGGCATCAATCGGCTTCCGTCTGAGGAAAGGAAAGCTTCCCGGGAGTCCTAGAACACAAAATCTGGCCAAAACAGTCGAGATGGTCGTCCCAGAAGTCGGGATGGCCGTCCCAGTCAGCCCAGACGGCCGTCCCGCATGCCAACCAATTTTGTCCCAACCAGTTTTGTCACTTGGGACGGCCGTCCCGGCCTCCCCAGACGGCCATCCCTGTTTTCTGCACCCCAGGCGGTCGTCCCGAGCTGCCAGGCTGGAAAAACTATAAATAGGAAGCTCATTTGAGCGTTTTTCAGACTCCAGACACTTGTTTTCTCTCCCTCTTTCGAATGAACTCTCCGATTGCCTAAAAAGGTAACAATTGAGTAAGGAATATTCTTCCAGCATTCGATTCTTCTTAAAATTTTAGTAGAGTCGATCTTGTATTCGGGGAGGAGAGTCTTTGTAGAGCGGGGGATTGCCAAAACGCATCCTCACAGTTAAAGATTTGCAATACAAAGCTTGCTACGGAGGTTCGTTTCACTTATCTTCTCTTTTATTGCTTTATGTATGTAATAGAAAATAAAATCATGTAGATAGTCATTTTTTAAAAATTGTACAATAAAATAGGGTAATAGCGTAATTTCTCGTAATCTTTGCTTAATGAATTAATCCATCATAGGGAACCCGAAAGGGGCGTTGTGGGGTGCTAACACCTTCCCCACACGTAACTAACTCCCTTACTCAACTCTGGTTATAATGGCCAAGCTTGGTTTTTATTAAAATCAATGCCTTTTTATCCTCTTCCAATGTTTATGGTCAAAACATTGGTAGCGACTCCATAAGAACCCTTTTGCGAAAACCTTGCTTTTATTAGAGGATAGTTCAGTTGTTGAGCACCTCGGAAGCAATGAACACATTTAAAAATAAAACGCGAGTCTAAACCATCTTTTCACGACCGCTCGCATAAACATTCGAGATGTCCCTAGACGTCGGAATGGACGGCGATGACAGATGGCGACTCCACTGGGGAAGCTAGAGAGTTGATCCCATTTAGTGACGGATAAATTCAAACTAAGTAAAGATTTGAAATTATGCCTTTACCCTCTTCCGTATGTTTTATTGTATGGCTTTAATAACTGTTGTATGATTATTTTCTACAAATTGTCTGAAATATAAATTGCACACAAAAACCCTTGCACACAACAGTCCCTCTATACCCGGGGGCAAGAGTGAATACCTATAGGGAGTGGGTGGTAGATACGACCGGCTTGTTGGCACACGGGGCTACAACCATTGTCGGAAACCACCAACTCAAGGTGATAACTCTCTTCTTTTGGTCTGACGATGTCGACACGGAGTTCCATGACCCGCGGACTTAGAGATTGAGAGGTCCCTATAATGGGGGCACCTTGGGGACCTTTGGCCTTGGTGAGAATAATTTTGAACCACCTAAACGAAGCACGTTTCTGTAGAAAAATCCTACCTCGTGATTAAATAAGCATGACTCTGCTCGTGGATGAGTGAATTGTGTGTGCATTCGTTTGCTGCATTTGTATTGATGCATTAGCATAGGGTAATCATATAATAGACAAAAATAGTAAAAAATCCTAAAAATCGTAAAAGTGATAAGAATAAACCAACTTTATCTCGGACAGTCTTCAGTTAAGCTAGCCTGGTTTCAGGTTCTTTGTAAGCTAAATAGCCACGTTGACCGACAGAAGAGATAAAGAGTCATAAAAAATATAAAAATTTTTAAACAATAAAAATTCCTTTTATAATAAAAAGATTCTTAGCAATGTCGTATCATTCATACCACATCATCCAATAAGTGGTAAAACTAAGAGAGAAAATAAATGCCGCATGCATACACATCATTTTAATAAACCTCTAAAAAATGGGTCTTAGGAGCGTTTTTTGGGAAAATTACTGGGCCAAATCCCCTTTGGGTATTTATAACCTGGTTCTTCACCTTTTTCTCTTCGTTTTGATATGTTGTGCGTCCAAATCGGACATCCCAGTCAAAAGTTATTCCACCTTCAATATCTGCTGTCATAAAAAATATTTTTGTAGTGCATGCATAAACACATTCATTCTAGGATGCATTAGATATCCTTAGATAATAGCGAAAGAGACCCAAGAGTGTTTATAACCTTCCTAGAAGAGATAAGTGCGCTAAGGTATGATGGTAACCTTTTGAAAAAAGGGAACCATCACACTGAGGTGGGTATGGTACTCCCTAAAGCATAAGCTTTTGGGAAAACACCAAAGCTATTGTCTAAGACATATCTATCTTACACTAATCATTTGAAATAGAAAACAATAATAAAAATCTTTAAAATCATTTAGAAAGTGGCTGGTCTTCCGCCCGTCCTCACTCACGCTCAGAAAGCTAAAAAGATGGAGCAATTAGAAGAGCAAAATCTCAAACTCACCACCGAGATTAACTCTCTAAGGGAACAAATGGCACAAATGATGGCAATAATTAGTCAACAACATCTTCGCAAAAAGGGTCCTCACAGTGAACATGCCTCCCACCATGAGGAAGAAGAGGAACCCATCTTTGAGCATGAACAGGGAGTTCATGTCCAGTCTGACAAGAGGGCAGTACACATCAATACTCCTGAGGTTTCCAAGCAACAAATTACTGCCCTCGAAGAGAGATTAAAGGCCATGGAGGGATATGATTTCGATATTAAAGAAGCGGCTGACATGTGCCTCGTAAAGAACATTCAATTCCCCCCCAAGTTCAAGGTTCCAGATTTCCCAAAATATAGGGGAATGACCTGTCCCAAGAGCCACCTTACAATGTATTGTCGTAAGATGGCTCCATATGCCAATAATGAGAAACTCCTAATTCACTGCTTTCAGGAAAGCTTGGCCGATTCGGCCTTGAGTTAGTATATGCAGTTGGAAGGGGGACAAGTCCAAGCCTGGAGACAGCTGACAGATGCCTTCCTTTGTCGTTACAAGTACAACATCGATCTGACTCCAGATAGGTCAGATCTACAAGCTCTAAATAAAAGAAACGACGAACCCTTCAAGGTATATGCTCAGCGTTGGAGGGAATTAGCAGCCCAAGTAGAACCTCCTCTATCCGACAAAGAAACCATATCCATATTCATCAATTCGTTGACGGACCCCTATTATGATAAGATGATAGGGAACACATCAACCCTTTTCGCAGATGTGGTAACCGTCGGTGAAAGAATAGAGCAAGGATTGAAGAGCGGAAGGATTGCACAACCTTCCTCTTCTAACGCATCATTCAACAAGTCCTTTGGCCAGAAGAAGGAAGGAAGCGTAAATGCCATCAACCTTGCTAATTCTTCTCCCTCTTCGCCACCAGCCGGGCAGTCACGCAGACAAGAGAAGAAATTCACCCCCATTCCAACCTCTTATGGGAGTCTGCTGCCAAAGCTGTTAGAGGCCAAACTCCTAACACGTATCCCTCTGAAGAAGAAAGATCCACCTTACCCCCGTTGGTACAAGCTCAACGAAAAATGTGATTACCACTCAGGCGCTCTTGGGCATTCCGTGGAAGATTGCATCAACTTAAAATATAGGGTTCAAGAATTATTAAATGTCGGATGGATTACTTTCAATGCTCCCGACCGTTAGGTGGACGACACGCCTCTGTCTCAATCGGAATGACTGGGAAGACCAGATGATTAGGTCTCCTCATGAAAAATAAAATATAAATAAATAAAAAGTATAAAAGAAATAAAAAATAATAATAAAAAGCTTCGATGCATCTCTCACGATCTCTGCCCATGGCCGCGAGATCTTTTGATTAAAGGGGCTCTGTATATATTTCTCCTTTCATCAATACAACGATGCATTTTTCATAATATTCATATTCTTCTCATTCTTTTCTCTCTCATTCCAAAATAATTAAATAAAATCTAAACCTAAATAAGGATCATATAAGCAGTCATGTCTGTGATTGAAAACTCTCTGCGGGATCTGAAAGCCGAAGGCGAATGGATTGAGTCAGACAGTGAGGAGGGGACCATTTCCCCGGACATGCAAAGACTATTGAAAAAATAAGCTCAATTGATACAGCCCCATCAGGAAAAAACTTAGGCCATCGATTTGGGACAAAGAGATAATAAGAAAAACATGAATATCAATACCCAAATTGATAATGTCAGGGAAGGGGCAATAACACCTTTACGCTTACTCATGCCTCGTCCTTTCCCTTATACATCGGATAAAGCCGTACTGTGGATATGCACAAAAAAATTGTCCGTCAATGAAGATATCTCCAATATAGCTGGCATTCGGGGCATGACGAGAAGCAAAAGAATTTAGTCACCCAAGGAGCTACAAGATAATGCTCCTAAAAACAAAGGAAAAATAAAGAAACCGAAGAGGAAAAGGAAAAAAGAATCCAAGGGGAAGATTAAGTAGACGTTGGATTCACGGTGCTAGGGCAGTTTCTTCAAGGCTCCACCGAAAAATCAAATTCGTGGTAGGCGACAAGTTGATCATAGTTCAAGCTAAAGACTACATTCGAATCAGTGAGTCGTCCACCATACCTTAAAAGGATGCGGAGGAAGAGGACATTTGAAAATATGGAAAGACTTCCTAGTAATATGAAAGTGGCCCATATAATGAAGAGATATGGATATAGCCCAGGACAAGGGCTTGGAAAGGATGCTCAAGGAATAAGAGAGCCACCAGATTTTAAAGATAACCCTTTAAAGTACAACCCTACAAAAGATCAAGTCATACAAAGAAAAGAGAAGTCTCCCCTCCACACCTTAAAGACGATCTTTTGAAAAGGAGGGGTATTAGCGCAAAGGGTAGTGTTAGTCATTAGGTGTCCTTCTTCCAATTCTAAGGGATGTAAACCCAATGACTATTAGAGATCACTCCTCAGGGTATGCCCGGCCCCCGAGCATCTCTAAGGCACACATTTTCCCTGAAATTACAAAAGAATGTTATTCTTACTATATGCTTCTCTTCTTGCTAAATATGTCTATACCTCATTAAATAAACATGTTTAGACAAATGTTTTAAAATGCGTCAAAATAATCAAAGCGCTATAAACAAAATAAAGTCCACTAGGTATCCCAAAAATGGAAAAGGGGAACCTAGACAAAAGTTAGGACATAACACAATATCCTAGGCTGAAAACCCAAAATGGTGGACTAGGAAAGTTAATCAGTCACAAATAGGCGCCATAAAGTAATCAGTTGGAGACACCACCTCATTAAAACAAAATGTTTGTTTAAACTAGCCTAAACAACGACCAACCTTGGCTAGCCATTCTTAAAGAAACTATTATTTCATAAAAAATCTCACTAAAACACAAGCCTTTGCAATAAATCCCTTTCTTTCTCTTCTCTTGACCATTCACCATAAAACATTGAAGTAATTGACTGGGAAATGTGGAAATATAGTGATCAATAGGAGGATTGAAATCTCTAAGGAAAGGAAGAGGGGAATTGACATGGCAGTTGCTCTACATTCAAAATGATTACTCTTCGGTTATAACAAAGATCCGAGATGGCAAATCGGTATAGCTAATCATGTTGATAAAATCATATGATGATGGAAGCAAAATTAGCAAAAGTTGAATGGGTTCAAAGCCGATATGACCAACTAAACTTTATTGAAGAAAAACGGCTAAATATTATGTCACGGACAAGCCTATCAAAGGAAAATAAAAAAGCTCACGAAAAAGTCAACCCTCATATTTGCCATAAGAGGGATTTAATGGTAAATAATGTGCTTCTGGCCTAGAAGAATAAAATTGGAAAATGGGCAGCAAATTGTGAAGGACCCTTTGCGGTCAAATGAGCTTTCTCGGAAGGGGCTCTTATCCTCGCCAATATGGATGGAAAAGAACTTCGACACCTAATCAACTCTGGTACGGTGAAGAAGTATTATGCTTGAAGACATTGCTCAAGACCCGTCAGGAATGAAAACCCGCAAAGGGCATCCCTGGGCAAAAGATAGGATTTATATCCCTCGCTAGGATACGTCCTAGGCAAAAAGTAGAGATAAAAAAAAAGTAAAAAAAAAACTAAGAGCAATGGTTACTTCAGTCGAAAACCGAAAAGGCGGCTAAAGTAATGTTCTTCCAGAAGCAAACAGTCTGCATAGTCTTCACTCTGAGCTCAGGCATCTCAACTGAAGCAATTAGGAGAACCAGGGGGCATATATCATGGACATGACTGTTTAAGCCTATCAGTATAGCTAACCCCAGCTATCCATTCTTCTAAATATCCTTGAAATCCTTCTATAAAAGAAAAAAACTTTTGCTCATTTATCAATAAAAATTCCCTTTCATTTCCTTTCTCTTGACCAAATATTATGGAAATGCCTCTTTATTGATAAATCATAAATATGCGCAAAGACCTTTAATCAAAGATCAAGCATGCATCTAAAAAAGAGGAAGCATAAAAAATAAAAATAAAAGAATAAATGCCTGCTAGGATATTCTTAGATAAAATTAGGGTAGCCTGCTAGATCGGAAACCCCAAAAGAACGGTCTAGGCAAAAGATAAGGCAAAAGAGCCCTAAGATATTCTAGGCAAAAATTAAGGCAGCCCGCTAGATCGAAAATCCATAAAGGGCAGTCTAGGCAAAAGATAGGGCTAAAACCAAAAGATGAATAAAAGAGGAGTCCATCATCATGGTCATAAAGAAGAAGCCCATCGGCGTATCCTTAAGAAGCTAACGGGAGAAGGCCCATCACTTTCTAAATGCATCAAAAATAAATAAATAAATAGATTGCATCTAGAACATCCACACACAAAGTAGTTGCATAATACGACTTTGTCAAAATCAAGAAAAAATAATTTTCTTTAAATAAAAATAATAATATATGCATATAAGGAGGCTAGGATCCATACTTGTGATTGAAAACAGGAGGCGCCATAATCCAGTCTCCATATGAAAATCAAAATCGCGAAAGAAAAGGAAAAATCAAAATCACTTCAGCCAAATAAAGAGCTTCAAGGAAGCTAGCTCTAACCTTCTACCCCAATAAAAGAAGGTACATCGAAAAAAAGAGGCCAACGGAAAGGCTCGATCATCCCCAAGTGGATCCTTGCCTACTCAAAAGGCAAAAAAAAACTTACTCCATGACTCAGCATCACCACATGAGTCGTCAAACATAGTCATTCGAAGCTCCAACCACCATCCTTCCATCCAAGAAAAAGGAAGCCATCAACATAGAAAAGCCAAAGGAAAAGCTTGATCACCCCAAGCGGATCTTGCCTACTCCAAAGGTAAAAGAAAAATATTACCTCGCGACTCAGCTTCATCACCACATGAGTCATCGAGCACACTCATCCAGAATCTTCGCCACTTCCCCAAAGGAGAATAAGGACTATACAATGATCAACCAAAGAAGATACGAAGTCAAAATCTCCATATCCCCAGGGGTTCAACGAAAAAAAGAAAGAAAAGAAAAACCTTTCATTCCCCAATAGAAGCCACAACAGAAAAAGGCCAAATAAAAATCCCCAAGTAGAGCATCTCAAAAAAAATCTACAAAATGGGAAAAACAAGAAAATTTCCATCCTCCAGTTCAATAAAGAACTTCACAAAGCCAGGAGCCAAGACTCCGTTATAAAAATTAAATCAAAGTTTGATCCCCAAAAAGCCAACGAACTCCTCGGGGAATCACAAAAAGAAAAAAGAAAAAGAAGAAAATCTCTTCATCCCCAGCAGATAATAAAAAGCCTGTGTGCATAAAATAAATAAAAAGGCACACGCATTCAAGAAAGCCAAATATCAAAATCGCGGAAAAAAATAAAATCGCAAGAAAAAGATAAAAACCCATTCCCCAGCGGAACAAGAGCATAGGCAAAACCATCTCAAAATAATCGAGCAGTCAACAACTACATTCCTCCCTAGGGGGCAAATCAAAATAGATCTCCGGGAAAGCAATCAAATCCTCGGTGAATCATAAAAAAGAAATAACTATCCCCAGCGAGCCTATCAGCAAAGGCAAAACTACAAATTTATATCCTCAGGGAGTTAATTGCCTATAATGCCCAATATGAATATCCCCAGTGGAATGCAAAGCCTTCACTTCCAATGAAGCCTCTGCCCACTCAGAGGCAAGCAAAGAACCAATATCCCCGGGAAATCAACCAATGCAAGAGGCAATACAAGCCCAAAGCATAAAGCCTTCATCAGTGAAGCATCTGCCTACATAAAGAGGCACAATATTAAAAAAAATCCCCAATGGATCCTGCCTAAATAAGAGGCAACCAACAAATCATCCCCGACAAGACCGGATGGCTAAACAAGAAAAGCCAAAAACAAAGAATCTCCAGCAAGATCTGATGGCTAAATAGAAAAGCCAAAAACAAATCATCCCCGACAAGACCGGATGGCTAAACAGAAAAGCCAAAAACAAAGAATCCCCAGCAAAGCCGGATGGCTAAACAAGAAAAGCCAAAAACAAAGAAATCCGCGGTAAAATCGGACGACTAAAATAGAAAAGTCAGAAAGAAAAATCAATCACTCCCCATGGAATGGGCGCATGATCAGAAACAGTAAGCCGCCAACACATCTCCAAAACCGGATGAGGGTTTGTACTCATCAAAAGATTGATTACCAAAAAGAGAATCCTAAGAGCCTTGCAGAACGGGGCTCGTCTCGAGTCTAGCAAGTGCAAACCCGAACATAGTGGGGGAAAGTACCCACAAAAATCTAGCAAATGCAGACTCGAACCGAGTGGGGGTTTGTACTCACAAGAGCTTTACAAAAGAAGGTTTGGACCAGATGAGGGTTCATTCTCATCAAACTAGAGAGGGGTTGGTACCTATCAAAAGTATTCATCATCCAAAGGATCGACTACCTCACCGAAGGAGCATCCTACAGACCAAAGGATCGGCTACCTCACCGAAGGAGCATCCTGCAAACCGAAGGATCGACTACCTCACCGAAGGAGCATCCTGCAGGTCGAAGGATCGGCTACCTCACCGAAGGAGCATCCTGCAGACCGAAGGATCGGCTACCTCACTGAAGGAGCATCCTGCAAATCAAAGGATTGGCTTCCTCACCAAAGGAGCATCCTACAAACCGAAGGATCAGCTACCTCACCGAAGGAGCATCCTGCAGACCGAAGGATCGGCTACCTCACCGAAGGAGCATCCTGCAAATCAAAGGATCGGCTTCCTCACCAAAGGAGCATCCTACAAACCGAAGGATCGACTACCTCACCGAAGGAGCATCCTGCAGAGCGAAGGATTGGCTACCTCACCGAAGGAGCATCCTGCAAATCAAAGGATCGGCTTCCTCACTAAAGGAGCATCCTACAAACCGAAGGATCGGCTACCTCACCGAAGGAGCATCCTGCAGACCGAAGGATCGGCTACCTCACCGAAGGAGCATCCTGCAAATCAAAGGATCGGCTTCCTCACCAAAGGAGCATCCTACAAACCGAATGATCGGCTACCTCACCGAAGGAGCATCCTGCAGACAGAAGGATCGACTACTTCACCGAAGGAGCATCCTGCAAATCAAAGGATCGACTTCCTCACCAAAGGAGCATCCTACAAACTGAAGGATCGGCTACCTCACCAAAAGAGCTAAGGATCGGCTACCTCACTGAAGGAGCATCCTGAGGCTTCACACTCGTCAGTTACGGGGTCAGCTGCTGCATCGAAGGAGCATCCCAATGTTATGAAATTCATACTCATCAACCACAGGATCAGCTACCGCATCGAAGGAGCATCCTAGAGGTTCACATTCACTAGCCGAAGGGTCAGCTACCGTATCAAAGGAGCCTCTTGAAGCTTCACACATATCGTCCGAGGGAATAGCCTCCCCAGCAAGGAAGCATCCTGAAGATAACATCATACTGTATTTATCATCCGAAGGATCAACCAATTTTAGTAAAAGAGCATCCGAAGGATGACTGGACAAAAAGGGTTAACTCCTTCACCTACCAATTAATCTTGTGGGCACATTAGGCCGACAGTTAGTTAGGCAGGTGAAGGGGGGGCAGCTGTAGACCCCTAATTTTGCACGACCTCTCAATAAAGACCAGAAGACTTTCTATCTAAAGATGAAGCTTCGGTGGAAGTCTATCGGCATCGGCTTCCGTCTGAGGAAAGGAAAGCTTCCCGGGAGTCCAAGAACACAAAATCTCGCCAAAATAGTCGAGATGGCCGTCCCAGAAGTCGGGATGGTCGTCCCAGTTATCCCAGACGACCGTCCCACATGCTAGACGATCGTCCCAGATCCCAGACGGCCGTCCCGGCCTCCCCAGACGGCCATCCCTGTTTTCTGCACCCAAGGCGGCCGTCTCGAGCTGCCAGGATGGAAAAACTATAAATAGGAAGCTCATTTGAGCATTTTTCAGACTCCAGACACTTGTCTTCTCTCCTTCTTTCAAATGAACTCTCCGATTGCCTAAAAAAGTAACAATCGGTTAAGGAATATTCTTCCAGCATTTGATTCTTCTTAAAATTTTAGAAGATTCGATCTTGTATTTGGGTAGGAGAGTCTTTGTAGAGCGGGGGATTGCCAAAACGCATCCTAATAGTTAAAGATTTGCAATACAAAGCTTGCTATAGAGGTTCTTTTCACTTCTCTTCCCTTTTATTGGTTTATTTATTGCTTTATGTATGTAATAGAAAATAAAATCATGTAGATAGTCATTTTTAAAATATTGTACAATAAAATAGGGTAATAGTGTAATTTATCGTAATATTTGCTTAATGAATTAATCCGTCATAAGGAACCCGAAAGGGGCGTTGTGGGGTGCTAACACCTTCCCCACACGTAACTAACTCCCTTACTCAACTCTGTTTATAATGGCCAAGTTTGGTTTTTATTAAAATCAATGCCTTTTTATCCTTTTCCAATGTTTATGGTCAAAACATTGGTGGCGACTCCATAAGAACCCTTTTGTGAAAACCTTGCTTTTATTAGAGGATAGTTCAGTTGTTGAGCACCTCGGAAGCAATGAACACATTGAAAAATAAAACGCGAGTCTAAAACATCTTTTCGCGACCGCTCGCATAAACGTTCGAGATGTCCCTAGACGTCGGAACGGACGGTGGCGACATGGCATATGCGAAGCGGAGGAGGAAAAGTTGCGCCCTTCAGATGCGATGACACGCTTTGTGCCCCAGTAATGTCTTTCCACATGTTGATGGTAGTGAGAGCAGTGGGTTTCTCATCATATGCAGACCTATACTCTGGCGTTCTCGTACCTGCTTGTTGGCAAAAACCCATTATGACGTTGAAGTCATCCAGCATGGTGGTCCGGTATGCCCCATCCATCCAATAGGAGACAGCTTGAGTAAGGGGCACTCTGGGGGTCATAGACGGCATCTCCACCAGGGTGATGGAGGCAAGGAATTCCAGAGTGGCGGTACGGTGGATTCGAGAGGGTGGCTCATGGAGTAGAAAATCCCATCCTATGTTCTGGATATACTTTCTGACATCTTGATCCCAACTAAATGCAGTTAGGATTTCAAAATCCATACATAGCATAGGATGCCAGGAATACTGTTGGATGTTTGCCAGCCTCTGTTGATGTGACTCTGCCAACTGAGTGTTAATGATGGGAGCTCCTCTGGTGGAGGCCCGGGTGCGTTTCCTCCTAGAATGCTAGAAATGCGTAGAAAGGGAGAAGAGGCAAGATGGAATGCTTAGAATGGGATGCAAATGCAAGGATCCACGCCCCTTATTTATAGGAGAGGTTTGGAAGGTCGGGACGGTCTGGGGGTTGGCACGGCTGTCTCGGACCAACGGACACCTTGGGACGACCGTCTGAGAAGTGGGACGGCTGTCCCATTCAAAAATTTGGCTTGAGAGGTACATCTCAGATGTGTGACATGCATTCCATTTGAATTTTGCAATTGGGACGACCGTCTCAACTTCTAGGACGGCTGTCTCAAGGTTTTTAAGTTTGTTTTTCATGTTTTTTGATGAGAAGGAAGATAGGACTCCATTCATTAATGTTTTAATGAATGTAATGTTTTATGATATGCGTCCTATGATCTATTTCAGTTAATATTTCGAAATTTTTAACTGATGTGCTTTGACTTCGGGCGCGCTCTTGGTGTAGTACCTTTTTGTCATCATGTTTTTCGATCAACAAGCTTAACTGTACTTATTTGCCGTATCAGATTTTCTTGCTATAACCGAAGAGTAATCTTTTGTGTGTAGGGCAACTGCCATGTTAATGCCCCTCTTCCTTTCCTTAGGGATTTCAACCTTCCTATTGATCACTATGTTTCCACATTCCCCCTTTATTACTTTAATGCTTTATAGTGAAATGGTCAAGAGAAGAGAAAGAAAAAGGATTTATAACAAGGGTTTGTGTTTTAGCGGGATTTTTTTTTTGTGATAGAAGTTTTTGTAAGAATGGCTAGCCAGGGTTGGTCGGGATTTTAGGCTAGTTTAGACAAACGTTTTGTTCTTATGATGTGGCGTCTTTATTTATTGCTTTGCGGTGCCTTTTTGTGATTGATTAACTTTCCTAGCCCGCCCTTTCAGGTTTTCAGTCTAGGATGTTGTGCTAGGTCCTAGCTTTTGTCTAGGTTCCCTTTGTATTATTTTGAGGAATCCCTAGCAGACTGTTTCGTAACCCTAACTTTTGCCCAGGGTACCCTTTATTATTGTTCGGGTCTCCTGTCGGGTTTACCCTAAATTTTGTGCAACCCCCTTTGTGGGTTTCTTGTCGGGTATTTTGCCCTTTTATTTTTTTGTCTTGGCCTTTGGCCTTGACGGGCTTTGTTTAACAAATTTTTTTTATTATTATTATTTTTATTTTTTTCGCACAACATTGTCGAAACTTGGTTCTATCGAGGTATATCTCATTCGTGTTTCTAGTTAATCAATCGTATTTGACTTTATTTTGTGACGCTTTGATTGTTTTGACGCATTTTGGAACAAAACGTCTATCTAAACATTGTTTATTTAAAATGGGGTATAGACATATTTAGCAAGGAGAGAAGCAGATAGTAAGAATATCATTCTTTTGTAATTTTAGGGGAAATGTGTGCCCTAGAGATGCTCGGGGGCGGGCATACCCCGAGGAGTGATCTCTAATAGTCATTAGGTTTACATTCCTTAGAGTTGGAAGAAGGACATCTAATGACTAACGCTACCCCTTGCGCTAATACCCCTTCTTTTCGGAATATCGTCATTGAGGGGTAGGACTTCCCCTTTTTCCGTATAGCTTGATTATTTGTAGGGTCATACCCTAAGCCATACTTTAAAGGATTATCTTTGAAATTTGGTGGCTCTTTTATTCCTTGAGCATTCTTTCCAAGCCCCTGTCCTGGGCGATATCCATATCTTTTCATCATATGGGCCACTTTTGTATTACAGGGAAGTCTTTCTATGTTGGCAATTTCGAGCGCTTGAAAAGATGTTTCAAGAGCCTCTTCAGCTGCATCCACATATGGTTGGACAGACGGTTTGCTAATCAAAATATCTTCTTCAGCTTGAATTGTGATAAGTTTATCGTTTGTCATAAACTTGACTTTCTGGTGGAGCGTTGAAGGTATTGCCTTAGCGCTATGAATCCAAGGTCTACCAAGGAGACAACTATATGCCGGAGTGATGTCCATCACATGGAAGTCTATGTTGAAAATAGTAGGGCCAATTTGAATTGGTAGACTAATCTCCCCTACTACTTCACGTTTTGATCCATCAAAGGCTCGAACCGTTGTGTTACTAGGGCGCATGTGGGTTCCTTGCACTGTTATCTTATCAAGTGTGCATTTAGGCATAACGTTTAAGGATGACTCATTATCCACAAGAACTTTGGAAATGAGATATTCCTTGCATTTGACCGAAATATGCAAGGGCTTGTTGTGATTTGACCCTTCTAAAGGGAGCTCTTCATTTGTGAAGGTAAGATGATCATTGGTTGTAATGTTACCAATGATTCCCTCAAATTTGTCTTGGGATATTGCATCCGGAACGAATGATTCATTCAAAACCTTTAACAATGCGTTTTTATGCGGCTTTGAACTCATTATAAGTGATAACAAAGTTATCTTTGCAGGAGTGCGATTGAGTTGATCGATGATGGAGTACTCACTTTGTCTTATATACTGGAGTAACTCATCTGTCTCCTCCTTGGATTCTTTTTCCTCTTCGGTTTTATTTTTTACTTTATATCTTTAGGAATATTATCTTGTAATTCCTTGGGGGAATATATTCTTCCACTTCTAGTCATGCCCCCAATACCGATTATGTTGGAGATATCTTGATTAACTGGTGATTCTTCTGCGTATCTCCAAGGTACAATTTTATTTGATGAATAAGGGAAAGGACGAGGCATGAATAAATGTAAAGGCGTTATTGCCCCTTCCCTTTTATTGATTTGAATGACCA
Organism: Sphenostylis stenocarpa; assembly: GCA_963425845.1. Classification (NCBI taxonomy): domain Eukaryota; kingdom Viridiplantae; phylum Streptophyta; class Magnoliopsida; order Fabales; family Fabaceae; genus Sphenostylis; species Sphenostylis stenocarpa. Next base: position 49,846,256 of record OY731404.1, read on the forward strand.
ACGGTGCTCGTTTATTATCATCTTTGGGTGTATCGACCGTTGGAGAAACTTTAATGACGAAAGGCTTCTTTTCCATTTATTCTGATTTGTGGAAAACACATCAATTAATCCTTTCTTTTTATTATCTTTATTATTAAAATGAGGAGGGATGTATGAATGTATGCAACTTATGAATGCAATAGACAATTTAAGGATAATCCTTTTTTATTTCATCTAGAAAGTGTTCATCCTTCTATACAATGCTTTGAAGTAAGTGTTGACAAAAACGGAGAAGCTTGAAGAAACCTATAGGTAAATTAGGCTTTCTTCGTAATTCATCTTCAGCTACTCGCACATGATTTCTGAGTGCCTTAACTTGCTCATGTACCGCCTGACTCATATTTTCACTATATCGACGAGCCTCTTTTATCTCTTCTTCTTGATGAACGATCAAGGCTTGTTGTTGGTCAGACCTTTCTATTACTTGGTCTCTTTTATGAAGTAGTTGACCATACTGAGTTAATCCATCTTTCTCTTTATTATGTAGCTCATCCAGGTTCTCTCTATATCTTTCAACGGTTTCCCACCACTTTTGTGCTTCTGACCGAGTTTCTGTTAGGTCATCTTGTATTAACTTGATCGTTTTTTCCTGTTCTACAAGCGCACTCTCAAGATGTGTTATTTCATCATTCATGTCCCGGAATAGACTATCTTGTTCGAGCCTGGAATTTTCAATGCTTGTTTAGTCTCTTCTTAGTAATCAGCATAATCATTCTTAAGGCGCTTTATCTCATGATCCTTCTTTTTACATTGCCTTTTTAAACCATCTATTGTAAGGGTTGATTCTTGCTCTTTTTCTTCAAAAGCCCTTAATTGAGCTTCCATTACTTCTACCCTTTTATTTAAGGCATTGACCTGCAATTGTAGTTCTTCATTAACTAATGTTGTGGTGAATGTAGCAGATGGTTGGGGTATCCTTCTACTTTTCCTCCACTCCTCATATTCGTGGGACGTAGACACCTGAACCTTTCCGATTTCTTTATCTCCTATATAGACGGGTCTTTCCCATGCTTTATGTACAACAGATACTTCTTCAAAACTATGGGAGTAATGACATAGACACAACCCTCTAAGCTTTTCTTGAGTTGGCACAGTTTGGGTTCTCATGAGTTGTCTCATACCTATCTTGGGAGAGTAAGTTATGCAACCCCTAAGGCCTAGTAGTGATATGCTCAGGTAATCTCTGCATCGTATAAGAATATAGTCAGGTTGGAACCAAGGGCAAACCCATGATACATGCTCTATTTTCCAGTTTTCCAACTCGATTTTCCATTCTAAAACTTGATGATTTTGAAGAGGGATTTTTGAAAAACTCCTTAAAGGATCAGGGAATATGCCCATGTAGCTTGAAGCGTAGAAGTGAGTAATGCCCCATACATATAGTAATGAAGAGCAACATCTAAGTGTTTTCCCCCTGTTTCTGTCGACAAAAATCTACTGAGAGCAGGGTATCGGCGAGAATTGCAGGTATAGGACTCTTAGAATATACATCCCAGGCAAAGAATGCATCTATTGCAGCATGATCCACAACGTTCACATGAAATGGGAATAATATGATTCCAAACAGTGCCAATGCTAGAGTTTTGTTAAAGGTAGACCAGTCTTTCTTTTCATCCAAAGAGATTAAGTGGTCTTCTATTATTGACATTTTCCAACCTCGGATGTTCCCTTTTCCCTCTAGGATGGATTGAGCAGACATACACACCTGATCAGACATAGACCTTACTCACGGCAACATACACACCTGGCAATCGTATAATAGTAGCAACCTTACTCACGGAAACATACACACCTGAGCAGACATAGACCCCGACTGACTGAGGCCATCTAACCATGAGTTCATATTCTTCTAAGGTTGGTACTAAATCGAATTGTGAAAACTCAAAGCAGTGCAGATTGGGATTCCAGAAGTGGACCAATGCTCTAACAAAGATATGATTGATGCTGATTTTCAGGAGATCAAGAATCCTTCCATAAGATTTCTCAAAATTAGCACTGACCTCCAGTAGCATATATGAACACAATTGTCTTAGCTTCTCTACACGACATAGAAGGATTTCCACTTTCTTTAACTGTCTATTACTGGATCCCTCCATTATCTAAAAGAAATAAAAATGCATGATATGAGGATGAGTCTTTGTAAATGTATGCATGCAGGTGTTTGTTTTTCTAAGTATTATCATGTTTTATTCTTAGTATGATACATGATAATGCTTGGTTTTTTCTTTCTTGAAAAGGAAACTATCTATATGGATGTTTATGGATTTTGATGAAGAGAGTCCCATTTTCTCCTCTTTATTATGTTTATGAACATATGTTATATGAATAATAAGACTTTGTCAAAATTCTTTTTATTGTAAGAGGTATTGCTTTAAATCGTTTTTTTATATATTTTTATAACTCGTTATCTCTTCTGTTGGTCAACGTGGCTATTTAGCTTACAAAGAACCTGAAATCAGGCTAGCTTAAATGAAGATTGTTCGAGATAAAGTTGATTTATTCTTATCATTTTTATGATTTTTTGGAATTTTGTTATTTTGGTCTATTGTATGATTACCCTATGCCAATGCATCAATACAAATGCAGCAAACAAATGCACACACAATTCACTCATCCACAAGCAGAGCCACGCTTATTTAATCATGAGGTAGGGTTTTCCTGCAGAAACGTGCTTGGTTAAGGCGGTTCTAAACTGTTCTCACCAAGGCCAAAGGTCCCCAAGGTGCCCCCATTATAGGGACCTCTCAATCTCTCAGTCTTCGGATCATGCACGAAACTCCGTGTCGACACCCTTGGACCAAAAGAAGAGAGTTATCACCTTGAGTTGGTGGTTTTCCGACAACGGTTGTAGCCCCGTGTGCCAACAAGCCGGTCGTATCTGTCACCCACTCCCTATAGGTATTCACTCTTGCCCCCGGGTATATAGGGACTGTTGTGTGCAATGGTTTTTGTGTACAGTTTATATTTCAGACAATTTGCAGAAAATAATCATACAACAGTTATTAAAGCCATACAATAAAGCATACAGAAGAGGGTAAAGACGTAATTTCAAATCTTTACTTAGTTTGAATTTATCCGTCACTGAATGGGATCAACTCTCTAGCTTCCCTAGTGGAGTCGCCATCTGTCCGTTCCTACGTCTAGGGACATCTCGAACGTTTATGCGAGCAATCGCGAAAAGATGGTTTAGACTCGCGTTTATTAAAAATGTGATCATTACTCCCGAGGTGCTCAACAACTGAACTATCCTCTAATAAAAGCAAGGTTTTCGTAAAAGGGTTCTTATGGAGTTGCCACCAATGTTTTAACCATAAACATTGGAAAAGGATAAAAAGGCGTTAATTTTAAGAAAAACCAAACTTGGCCATTATAACCAGAGTTAGGTAAGGGAGTTAGTTACGCATGGGGAAGGTGTTAGCACCCCCACGATGCCCCTTCCGGGTTCCCTATGACGGATTAATTCATAAAGTAAAGATTAAGAGAAATTACGCTATTACCCTATTTTATTATACAATATTAAAAAATGGCTATCTACATGATTCTATTTTCTATTGCATACATAAAGCAGTAAATAAAGCAATAAAAGAGAAGAGAAGTGAAAAGAACCTCCGTAGCAAGCTTTTTATTACAAATGTTCAACTGTGAGGATGCGTTTTGGCAATCCTCCGAACAACAAAGACTCTCCTCCCCGAATACAGGACTGACTCTACAAAAATTTTAAGAAGAATCGAATGCCGGAAGAAACTTCCTTAACCGATTGTTACCTTATAGGCAATCGGAGAGATCATTCGAAAGAGGGAGAGAAGAGAGGAGTGAGGTGTGTCTAAAAAACGCAAATGAGACCCCTATTTATAGTTTTTTCAGCCTGGCAACTTGGGACGGCCGTCTGGGGTCCAGAAAACAGGGACCACGGTCTGCAGAGGTTGGGACTACCATCTGGGGGTTGGGACGACCTTCCCAAGTGGTGATTTTGAGTGAGACGCGCGTTTGGCCTGTCTGGACAGCTGTCCTACTTTCTGGGACGGCTGTCTCGAGTGTTCTGGCCAAATTTTGTGTTCTGGGACTTCAAGGAAGCTTTCCTTTCTTCAGACAAAAGCCGGTTGATGCCGATGGATGTTCACCGAAGCTTTACCCACCTTCAGAGAGAAAATCTTCTGGTCTTTATTGAGAGGCCGGACAAAATTAGGGGTGTACAGGTACCATGGGATTTAGAGAAGCAAATCTTGAATCTGCATATTTGAGATTATTTCCTTTTTCTTTGGTAGGTAGGGCAAAGGAGTGGTTGAAAGCACATCCTAATCAGAGTTTGATTAATTGGAGTAGCGTAGAAGAGAAGTTTCTGAACAGATTTTTCCCACCATCCCGCTACATCAGAGCAAAATACGACATCACTTCTTTCAGACAAGGAGCAGATGAATCTTTTTGTGAAGCATGGGAGAAATTTAAATCATTGTTGAGAAGATGCCCAAATCATGGATTTGATGACATTGCTCAGTTGAATATTTTTTATACTGGCTTGCGACATGATGCAAAGATGATATTAGAGGTTGCAGCAAGAGGATCCATGTTGGATGTAGAAATTGAACATGCCACAAGAATTATTGATGCACTAGCTTTTAAAAACCAACAGGCCCAACATGATAGACATCTAGTTCAAAGGAAGGGAGTTCTTGAACCTAACACCTCATATGCTATCTTAGCCCAAAATAAAATTTTGACGCAACAAATTGAAGCAATGAACCAGAACAAATGCACACAGTACAATACATTCAACAAGAAGAAGCTAATTATATGGGTGCTCAAGGTAGTAGTCAAGGTAGACAAAGTAATTTTCCTAATCCCAATAATTATCAGAATAATTTTGCACAAGGATCGAGAGGGAATCATAATCAGAATTAGAATTTTTGGTGGAACCAAGGTGTTAGCTCATCTATTAGACAACCTACATTTCAACAACAGTCATATCAGCAACCTCCATATCATCAGCAGCAACAACATTATCCTTCAATGCCTGACAGAATGAGTAAATTGGAGGATACTTTAGAAAAATTCATGCAAAACACTATGGCTAATTAGAAAAATACTGAGGCTTCATTCAGAAATATAGAGACCCAGATAGGCCAACTGGCTAAGCAATTATCTGAGCAGCAACAAGGAGGAAAATTTTTAGCTAACACACAAACCAACAGCAGGGAGTAATGCAATTCAATAACTACAAGGAGTGATAAGGTTATAGGAGAAGGGATGGATGAGAACCTGGTTGTAGAGTGTAAGAATCGCGCAGCAAAATGTTCGCGTGGTCGGACAAAAACCAAGAGTGGGGGGGGGGGGGTGAATTGGTTTCTTAACAAAAAATTAGGTTTTCAAAATTTTCCCCAAATTTTACAGATTAAAAATCTGTGTAAAAGTAAATAGAGTAGATATAGAATCTTACACAGGAGATTTATATTGGTTCGGATCAAAAGACCCTACGTCCAGTTGCTAATCACTCAAATAGAGGATTAACGCTATCACTATAATCACAGTTGTTACAAACAGATTACAATGGAAAAGATAAAGTAAAGAAAACACCTCTCTTGAAATCCACAAGAGATGAAGAACAGCTTTCCCCAGAGACGGTACAACACACAATCCACTAAGAACTCCACTTAGTGATTCTTATCGCTTCTAGCCCACACCAGGTTCCAAAAGCCCCTTTTTCCTCCAACAAACAGTTCTTTGGCACTCACAGCACTTAACTTTTGTTTGAAAAAGGTTGTTCTTATTTTCTAAGTGCCATAGAGAAGCTTAAGTAGAGAAATTAGGGTTTGGGAATTGGGATTTTTGGAACTAGGAGTCTTGGGATTAGGGTTTTCGAAAATAGGGTTGATTTGAAGTTGAAAATCAAAATCTGACTGAAATAATCGATTAAATGAAGTGTTAATCGATTATTACAGAGCCAAAATCAATAGAACCCCAAAACTCACTGTTTTAATCGATTAAAAGCCCTGTTAATCGATTAACAACCCTGTTAATCGATTAACAGGTGTGTTAATCGATTATTACAGTGAACAGATACAGAAAATGGTTTTTCTCACTGTAATAATCGATTATTTGACCATTTAATCGATTAAAGCCGAGGCAAAAAGATAATTTTGAGTTTTTGAAGCTTCTAAAGTGCAGACTATGTACCGACTATCTTAAACTCTAATATTACAGACTCAAACTTAACAAAACAGAGTTATTACACTATAAAACAAGTCTTCAACTCTCTAAGTCTTGTGTTCTTGAATCATCATCAAAATTAACAAGCTTCATGTCCATGTAAGTTCAACATCAAGTCCTTGAATGTTCAACAATCTCCCCCTTTTTGATGATGATCAAAATTTTCTTTTAAAGCCTTGTAATAACCTGTTTTATCTGTAATACCAACAAACACATTAAACATACCAGATAATATTTAAAATCAATCATAGTAGGCTTTAAATATTTTTCCCCCTATTTTGATTATAATCAAAAAGAATTCTTCTATAACAAGAATAAGAGTTGCCCCTCAAAATATGCATAACTTGGAGATAACTCCCCCTCAATCAAAGCATTAAAAGAACACCACATTTTATTTCAGAAATGAAAATACATTACAAATAAAAAGCAAATTTAAAATTCTTCACTATCATCACTATGAAAGTGTGCATCAAATTTATTTTCTAAATGACACACTTTATCATCTACATCAGATATACAGCGAATTATTTCCTCATGCCGTACTCCAAAAAGAGTGAAGAATGCCTGCATCCTCTGATTCATATTAGATAACATGTCTTCCATAGATTGTCAGGTTTCATGATGAGTAGAGGAAGTTCCAACACTTTGGATCTGATCAGAAGGAAAATCAGCAGCAGGAGACATATCTTCATCAGAATCTTCATTATCGTCATCTTCATTTGGAACGTCATCCTTGTGTACGTAAATATCGTTGACACACACCATTTGGAGTTGGATTAATGTGTTGTCCAGCATGCGATTTAAGTTATTCGTTCGTACTGTTTGTTCACCTTCGACATTTACTCCTTTGTATTCAAGAATGCGAGAGACAAGGAGGGCATATGGAATTTTGAAGGTGGGATGGCGTTTGGCTTTTAACATAGTCATGGTGACAAGAACACCCCAATTTAAAGGCTCATTATTCATTATGGCATGAATAATACGAATATCAATTGAAGAACATTGAGCATGATTCGTAGCCTGGGGACATAGGATCCAGACAAGTAGATGTAAAATCATGCGTTCCTCCTTCTTCAAAGGTCCAGCTAGAAGGAGACGTCCAATCTCCATGGAGGGGTTTCGCAGAAAAGAACGGTACGCCATGATCCTGTCAAAATCATCTAACTCACCATACACGTTAATAGCATCTTCTCTAATAGGAAAGTGGGCAACGTTTTCCCAAATATCATCATCAAGAATAATTGTGACCCCCTTTACTCGAGAGGTAGCAATTTGATCTCTAAATTTGAACCTAGAGTAAAATACCCTAACTAAGTCAGGATAATACGTACCTTGCATTTGGATGAAAGGGAGAACTCCTTGAATTTCAAGGAGATTAGGAAAGTTGAATCCCCTATTGATGAACTGCTCACCAATAAGGAACTTAGGAGAAATAATACCACGTTCCTTCCAATAGGACAAAAATTCTTGTCGGCCTTCTGCATCAGAGTTTCATCCTTCTACAGAATTAGGACGGGGATGAGATGAGGGTGCAGATCTTCTTCTAGTGGGGATTTTTGCACGAGAAGATGAGGCCATTGAAGGATTAGAAGAGTAACAAGAAGATTTAAGAGGATAAGTTAAGTGAGAAGAAGGCAAGATTGATAGAATGAGGCAGGAAAGCTTGATGTCAAGAGATAGAAGTGAGTAGAAGTGAAATGGAGGTCCCTATTTATAGCCAAGCATCTCCAACGGTCATATGAAAGTGAATAAGAGTCAAAAGAGCCGTTGGCAACGACTAGGAATCCAAACTTGCCAGGTTTAATCGATTAAAACTCAAATTAATCGATTAAACCACTTCCAGACCCATTTAATCGATTAATTTGAGCTGTTAATCGATTAATACTGGTTTTAATCGATTAATGGACGAATTAATCGATTAATCTAGAGAGAAATTTCATGTTTTGGGTGTTTTGGATGCAAATAATCGATTATAACTCCAATTAATCGATTATTCCAGAGAGTTCATCAAATTTTTGAGGTTTATACACATGATAATCTATGAACATCCTTCATAATGAATTATAACATTACAACCATCAAAAAGTGTCTAATTAAGCAGAATTTAAGCTATTTCTAATATCCCTAAGTCTCTTCTAAGATCATAGAATCTATCCTTGCGTAGAGCCTTAGTAAATATATCTGCTAATTGATGCTTTGTATCAACGTTCTCTATTTTATAGTTTCCTTTACTGATGCTTAGTCCTAGAGTGCATTACTAGATTCTTAGTAAGATTGATTGCACTCGTATTATCACACATCAAAGGTATATCATTCAGAAATATACTATAATCTTCTAGCTGTTGTTTCATCCACAGAATTTGAGCACAACAATTACCAGCTGCAATATATTCAACTTTAGTAGTAGATAAAGCAACACATGCCTGTTTCTTAGAATGCCAAGATACTAAGGATGAACCTAACAAATGACATGTCCCACTAGTACTCTTTCTATCAATTTTGCATCCACCATAATCAGCATCAGAATATCCTATTAAACTAGTACAAGCATCAGATGGATACCATAAACCAAAACCAGTGGTTCCTTTTAAATATTTTAATATATGTTTTACTGCAATTAGGTGAGATTCTTTTGGACAAGCTTGAAATCTAGCACACACACAGACATAATGCATAATATCAGGTCTACTTGCAGTTAAGTATAACAGTGAACCTATCATACCTCTATACATAGATTGATTAACTTCCAAACCTGATTCATCCTTGTCTAGATAGCATGAAGTTCCCATGGGTGTGTTAGCTTCCTTTGAGGTGTCCATTCCAAACTTTTTAAGGATCTCTTTGCAGTATTTGGTTTGAGAGATGAAAATGCCATCTTTAAGTTGCTTGATTTGAAGTCCAAGGAAGAATGTCAATTCTCCCATCATAGACATTTCAAACTGTCCCTGCATTATCTTAGCAAATTCTACACATAACGAATTATCAATTGATCCAAAGATAATATCATCAACATATACCTGGACCAATAAGATATGTTCTTTAACTTTCTTTATAAACAGAGTAGAATCAATTTTTCCTCTAGAAAAATCATTTGAAGTTAGGAAACTACTTAGCCTTTCATACCAAGATCTAGGAGCTTGTTTCAACCCATATAATGCTTTCTTTAATTTAAAAATATGATTAGGATAGCTAAAATCTTCAAATCCAGGGGGTTGCTCCACATAAACTTCTTCTTTAATTGAACCATTCAAAAATGCACTCTTAACATCCATTTGATATAATTTAAATTTCATCAAAGATGCATAAGAAAGAAGTAGGCGTATAGCCTCTAACCTGGCAATAGGAGCATAAGTTTCATCATAATCTATACCTTCCTCCTGACAATAGCCTTTGGCAACAAGTTTGACTTTATTCTTTGTTATGTTTCCATCTTCATCAAGTTTATTTCTAAACACCCATTTGGTTCTAATAACTTGATGTGATTCTTCCCTTGGGATTAATTCCCAGACTTGATTCCTTTCAAATTGGTTAAGTTCTTCTTGCATTGCTATGCACCATTGTTCATCTTTAAGTGTTTCCTCAACATTTTTGGGTTCTATCTGAGACACAAAAGCTACAGAAATGCAGAAGTTAGTCATATTTCTAGTTCTTATCCCTTTTGAGATATCACCAATGATATTGTCCATTGAGAGTCCTCTTAGTGATTGCCATTCTTTTGCTAATTCAGGTGTTTGAGAAGGCTCATTTTCTTCCAAATATAATTCATCAAGAGCCTCTCTTATATACTCATCATCACCTACAAGTTCTTTATTTGACTCAAGAGGATTTCCCCCAAGGTCTACAATTTCATCAAAGGTAACATGAATGGATTCTTCAATATTTAATGTTCTTCTATTAAACACCCTGTAAGCCTTGCTAGTTAATGAATAACCTAAGAAAATGCCCTCATCATCTTTTGAGTCAAATTTTCCTAAGTTGTCCTTTCCATTATTTAACACAAAGCACTTACATCCAAATATTTTTAAATGAGAAACATTAGGCTTTCTACCATTTAACTATTCATAGGGAGTTGATTTTATAATTGACCTAATGAGCATTCTATTCAAAACATAACAAGCAGTACTAACCGCATCAGCCCAAAAATATTTAGGAACATTAGATTCATTTAACATTGTTCTAGCAAGTTCCTCTAATGACCTATTTTTCCTTTCAACTACACCATTTTGTTGGGGAGTCCTAGGAGCAAAAAAGTTATGTAATATTCCATTTTCTTCACAATAACTTTCAAACTTTTCATTTTGAAACTCACCACCATGGTCACTTCTTAAAACTTTAATTCTTAAGTCTTTCTCATTTTGAATTTGTTTTGCAAATTTTCCAAAGACCTTAAAGGCTTCACTTTTCATAGTTAGGAAAAATTTCTAAGTATACCTAGAGTAATCATCAACAATCACAAGGCCATAATAATTTCCACCAAAGCTCTTTATCCTAGAAGGTCCAAATAAATCTAAATGTAATAATTCTAGGGGTTTTGAAGTGGAAATGACATTCTTTGATTTAAATGATGATTTTACTTGTTTACCTTTTTGACATGCATCACACAATCTATCTTTTTCAAATTTTAACTTAGGCAAGCCAACAATTAAGTCTTTTGATATCAATTTATTCAAATGATGCATATTTATATGAGCTGCTCTCTTATGCCATAACCAAGAGTTCTCTTCCTTAGCAACTAAACATGTTATGCTAGAATCATGTAAACAATCCAAATCAATCAAGTATATGTTGTTATGCCTAATGCCTTTTAATTCTACATTTTCGGAATCTATCAAATGTATGGTGCAAAATTTACTTTCAAAGATTACCTTAAATCCTTTATCACATAGTTGACTTATGCTAAGGAGATTATGCTTTAGTCCATCAACAAGAAGCACATCCTTAATCTCCAATGTGTTTGCACCACCTATATTTCCAATTCCAAGAATTTTCCCTTTGTTGTTGTCCCCATAAGTTACATATCCTTGTTCTTTAGCTTTGAAACTCACAAATTTCGTTTTATCACCGGTCATATGCTTTGAGCATCCACTATCAAGATACCACATAGACTTCTTTGATTTGAAAGTTTCCTACAAAACAAGAACATAGTAAACTTAGGTCCCCATAACTTTTGGGTCCTTGGGGTTAGAGACAAATAAATTATTTAACAATAGGAACCCAAATGTATTTACCTTTAGGAACACCAAAATGTTTTATTTTACATTTATTTGAAGTGTGACCTAGTTTCATACAATAAAAACATGCTTTTGATGTAGCTTTAGAATATGATAAATTTTTAACCATAGATGTTCTAGTTCCTTTTTCTACCCATACTCTTTTATTTTTCCTTTTAGGCTTTTTCAAAGGAACTTGATAACTTACACTATTTTGAGCAAAAACAGTTTTATCCTTCTTAAAATCACTTATTTCCTTTTCAGCTTTATCAAGTAGATGATTAAGAATATCTATGTCATATTCATACTCTTTACAAGTTTCACATGCTAAGTTCTTATCATTATTCTCATCTAAACATACAATTTTCGTTTCTAAGGATTCCTTTTCCTCTAAACATGTGATTTTCGTTTTTAATGAGTCAATTTCCTTTTCGGATCTACTTAAACTCTTTTTCACAACTTTATATTCATTTTTCAAATTCTTAAAGGCACTAAATAATTCATTATATGCATTTTGCAGTTCATCATAGTTATTATCATCATCACCAGAAGATGAGTCAGAATTACTTACTTCAAAGTCGGAAGATATGTTGTCATTTGCCATTAAGCAAATATTTGCTTCTACTTTCGAGTCACTTGATTCCGAACTTGAATCACTGTTGTCCCAAGCAATATAAGCTTTCTTCTTGAAGAACTTTTTGCTTTTGTTTTCTTCGTTCTTCTTATTTGGACATTCAGTCTTTACATGTCCTGCTTCACCACAACCATAACATTTTATATTTACGGAAGTATTTTCTCTTACCTTTCCCTTACCTTTGAATGGTTGTCTTCCTTTAGCTTTCATGAATTTGGTGAACTTCTTTATCAAAAGACTCAATTCTTCTTCTTCGTTCTCCGAGTCTTCTTCTTCCTTTTTATTTTTACCTTTGGAAATTTCGGTTTTAAAGGCTAAGTTCTTCTTTTGATATTGTCCTTCTTCTTCATTTAGCCTTCCAAGCTCAAGCTCATGCTCTCTTAGCTTTCCAAATAGCGCCGCCATAGACATAGTGGCAAGGTTTTGTGACTCCGAGATAGCCGTCACCTTAGGTTGCCATTTCCTATCCAAAGATTTTAAAATGTTAACATTCAATTCATCAACATCAAAGATTTTACCTAATCCGGTGAGATGGTTCACAATATGAGTGAAACGCTTTTGAACGTCAAATATCGTTTCGCCTTGTTGCATCCGGAACATCTCGTATTCTTAGATTAAGGAATTTTTCCATGCTCTCTTAACATCGTCAGTACCTTCGTGGGTCACTCTTAGCATTTCCCACATCTCCTGAGCACTTTTACAAATAGATATCTTGTAAAACTCGTCAAGGGTTAAAGCAGATGAAATTATATTTCTAGCCCTAACGTCAAATTCTGCTTTTCTGTTTTCCTCTGTTGTCCATCTAGAAAAAGGTTTGGGAACGTCAACACCGTTCTCAGTAACTTTAGGAACATATGGACCGTTTAAAATAGCGTCCCAAACGCCTCTATCAACAGACTCTAAAAAGATTTGCATTCTTACTTTCCAGAAAGGATAATTTTGACTCGCAAAAAGTGGGGGTCTGTTGATAAACGCACCTTCGGCAAAAGTTTGATTTTGTCCGTCCATTTTTGAAAAGTTTGAATGACTATCAAAGCAAGCTCTGATACCACTTGTTAGAAACGCGCAACGGAATGTTCGCGTGGTCGGACAAAAACCAAGAGGACGGGTGAATTGGTTTCTTAACAAAAAATTAGGTTTTCAAAATATTCCCCAAACTTTACCGATTAAAAATTTGTGTAAAAGTAAATAGAATAGAGATAGAATCTTACACAGGAGATTTATACTGGTTTGGATCAAAAGACCCTACGTCCAGTTGTTAATCACTCAAACAGAGGATTAACGCTGTCACTATAATCACAGTTGTTACAAACAGATTACAATGGAAAAGATAAAGTAAAGAAAACACCTCTCTTGAAATCCACAAGAGATGAAGAACAGCTTTCCCCAGAGACGGCACAAGACACAATCCATTAAGAACTCCACTTAGTGATTCTTATCGCTTCTAGCCCACACCAGGTTCCAAAAGTCCCTTTTTCCTCCAACAAACAGTTCTCTGGCACTCACAACACTTAACTTTTGTTTGAAAAAGGTTGTTCTTATTTTCTGAGTGCCATAGAGAAGCTTAAGTAGAGAAATTAGGGTTTGGGAATTGGGATTTTCGGAACTAGGAGTCTTGGGATTAGGGTTTTCAAAAATAGGCTTGATTTGAAGTTGAAAATCAAAATCTGACTGAAATAATCGATTAAATGAAGTGTTAATCGATTAATACAGAGCCAAAATCAACAGAACCCCAAAACTCACTGTTTTAATTGATTAAAAGCCCTATTAATCGATTAACAGGCCTATTAATCGATTAATAGGTGTGTTATGTTAGAAATGTAGGCTGAGATCAAGAGGGGGGGGGGGTGAATTGATCTTTGAAAGATTTTCGCAATTAACAGATTATCTATTTCAAAGATTAAGTATTCTGACCAATTCTTGAATTACACAGCAAGCAATAAAAAATAAATGCAGTAACAGAAGTAAAGAAGAGAAATGTTTAGAAAGATATCACCAAGGTTTATACTGGTTCACACAATCCCAGGGCTACATCCAGTCTCCAGCCAAATTCTAGCTAGGTTCCACTAGATTGAATGTTTTACAGATTACAACCTTAATCTCACACTCAATCTACCACAAGAACCACAATTCCAGTTCCTGCACCTAACCTTTCACCAAGAACCAAATTCCAGTTCTTGACCTACCCTACAGCCAAATTCCAACTACAGAAACCAGTGCCCACAATTCCAGGCACCCACAAAACAGTAAAAGAATGTAAAGAAACAAACAGAAGAAACTAAGAACGCTCAAACCAATTTTATGCAGTTCTGCAATATGTGTTTCTTCTTCAAAAGAATGCAATTTTGCCTCAAGAAAGAACTTTGATGAACTTCACAAAAACAAGTGTGATTCTCTCTTGAAAGTAGCACTTTTGATTGCTTGATTGATTGCTAAAAGATGTGTCAAAGATATGTGTTTAAAAAAGTTAAACAACTCTGTTTTAGAAGATTTTCAAATCTGCTGCTTTAATTAATTTGTTAAAATAATCTTTTAATCTGTTAAACCATTCTTGATTATTTTCCAGATTTGTTTTAACTGATACGACAACGTTTATATCAATTAAAACTCTTTACAAAAAATCTTCCAAACTGTTTTAATCGATTGTTTCGACTTTCAATCGATTAAAATACTGCAAAACATTCATATAAACTTTTCCAAGTGATTTTAACTGATAAAAATATATTTTAATCGATTGAAACATTTAGTACAAATTTTCCAAGTTGTTTTAATCGATTGAAACGCGGTTTTAATCGATTAAAATAATTCTGATCGGTCATAACTCAATTCTGATCGATCATATCTAGTTCTGATCGGTCATAAAGCCATTCTGATCGGTCATCTAATATACCAAGTGGTTTTAATCGATTATTTCGAAGTTATATCGATTAAAATACTGCAAAAACACTTCCCTGAACATTTTAAGTGATTTTAATTAGTTATTTCGAAACTGTATAAGTTAAAATACTTGACGGAAGGTTTTCAAAACTTCCTTTAATGAAAACAATCGGTTATTTCGAAATTATATCGGTTAAAAGCTCGTTATAGAAGTGTGAAGAACATTTTAGTTGATAAATTTCATATACTATCAGTTAAAATAGTTGATTAAAAAACCTTTTGTTAAAATGCTTTGTTTTTAACTGTTAAAACATTTTTTAGAGGCAATTGCAAAATCTTTTAAGTGAAGAAACCTCATGTAGCAGAAAGATAAAAATGATTATACCTAAGCAAAGTTGCAGACACACTAATCCCTTTACTCTTTTATCTAAGAGACTTTTGACTGCTACAAAGTTGCCTTTGACTTCATTTTTGTCTTCATCAAATCAACAAGATCTTTGCCAAAGTAATTCAATAAGATCTTCATCACTTTCAGTCTCCCCCTATTTGATGAAGACAAACACCACTTTGAATAATAACTCTGCAAAAGAAGTCACTTGATAAAATAAATTAGTGAGTAATCAACAATTAATCATTTTCCTACTTCTCCCCCTAAATTGTTGCTTCCTTCAAATACAGAATTATTTCTCCCTCTAAATTGATCAAAAGTAAAGCAATTATTTCTCCCCCTTTTGACTTCATCAAAAATAGGGAACAGAGGAACAAAACAAATATGCATGGTATGTATCAAGTTTTAGATTGTGAAAAATAGAAAAAGATTTGGATACGATACTTTACTCATGTAAAAACCAATCAAAGTTGATTCATACTTATCTTCATTAACATGTTTGTAATGAATACAATTAACACGTGTAAAGATAAGGGAACCACGCTTTAGTAGCATGTTACAAGAACAACCATTAACTAAAGCCTTTAATTTTTCTTTCCAGAATAAAAATCGATTAAAAACAGGACAAAAAGCGATTAAAAGGTTCTTGTTAATGGTTTTAATTGATTGAAATTATGTTTTAATCGATTAAAACAGTGATGAATTTTGAAAGTTTAAAACATAAGTTGATATAATCGATTAAATCGACATTTAATCGATTAAAACAGTGATGAAAAATGCTGTATAAATGCTTTTAATCGATTTAAAGCTTGTTTGTATCAATTAAAACAACCAGTTTTGAAAGCTTAGTAATGTTTGATGTATTTATCATGCCTAATCCAGTGCAAATTTTGTAAAACTGATCATTTAGAAAAATGTTTTACAATAATATCAACTACATCGATTAAATTTTAACCAATAGATCCATCAAAATCAGAATAGAATCTTATTTAGCTAATTCAACTGATGTAAACTATTTTTAGTTGATGACATATAGATTTTAATCGATTGATACGCAGTTTAATCGATTATTTTGTTGTGAATTTCCTATGTAAGTGTTTCTTTTAATGAATTTAATCGATTAAATCCATTTTGTATCAGCTAAAAATATCAGGGATCTATGTTAAATTCTATCTAGGTTTTCTTGATTCGACTTAAAACCTAAATTATATTAATCAAAGCTAAAAGGATTGTTTCTGGTTAATAACCAGTTAATATTACAGTCCATAAAAGAAAATTAGAAGCAAAAGAAATATGACTTAAAGAGAAAAAAAAAAAGATAAGAATGGACCCTTTTTGTCCAAAAAAATAAACTCAATCATCCCAGTTTCCTTGGTTGAGCTGCATATCTTCCAGTTTGGTGTAGATATCAGCAATATGGTTTCCAAGGGATGTGAACTGATTGTTGGACTGCTGAAAATGTTGGTATGTCATCTGCATATGCTTTCTCTGGTTTTCCTGCAATGTGGCCATTTGAGAAAGCATTGTCCTTTCAAACTGAGACAAGGGAGTCCCACGGTCAGGCTGCTCCATGTAAGGAATGATCTCCATATTCTCATATGAAGCTTGACCACTGGTGGATTCGGGAGCCTCTACAGCAGTTGGAGAGGAAGGAATTTGACCTTGCTCATCTTCTTCATCATTGTCTTCCTCATCCTCAGACATACCAGCATCAATTTTAGAGATCCACTCTTCATCAACTTTGATATATCCCATTTTTCTCAAGGTGGAGTCATCAATTTCATTGGAAGCTTTAGGAGTTTCTATGCTTTCTCCTGTAAGATCAACTTCAAAATATCTAAAGAAATTGTTAATCAACATAGGATACGACAGTTTGTAATCTGCCAACCTTTTTGCCTTCAACATGTGATCTTTAATCACATAAACCCAATTTACCTGAATATTATTAGAGATGCAGTACATGAGGGCAATATCTCCCTCATTAAGTGTAGCACGATTACTCCCTCTTGGAGTAAGCATCCATGCCACAATGAAAGCTAGCAGTCTATGTTCAAGTAAAAGTTTTCCAGCATTTAAAATTCTTACTGAATCATTTGGATCCTTAAGGCAAGACCTGAAAAATTGTATTTTGTTGAAGTCAGGTATTTTAGAGATGTTCCCTCTGGATACTTTGACACCTCTATCCTTGAAACCAACAACTTGTTCCCAAATGGAAGGAGTAATTTCCATGTTAACTCCCTTTACCTGAGATCTGATTGTTGAACCATTCACTGTTAAATTGGAGTAAAAGACCCGAACCAAGTCAGGTTGAATATTTCTAGTAAACTCCATGAAGGTTCTGAGCTTTTCACTTTTCACTTTTCTTCTCAGACCAGTAAATTCTTCTTCATCAAGCCACTTGAATTTGATAAACTTTGGAATTACAATCTGTTTTTGACTAAACTCAGCAATGAAGTTGTTCATTCTTCCAATATCACCGTCAAACCATGCTTCCAGATGTCCACCAGGATTGACAGCAAAGGAAGATTCACCTTTCTGCTTCTTTCTTGATTTTGATCTTCTGAGCATCTTGTTGTGTAGTTTTAGAGAGGGTTTTGAAACGTGAGTAAAAGAAGGAAGAGAGAAGAAATTTGAACCAGAGACTGAAGAATTAGAATAATGGACTTCAAGTGAGCAAAAAAAAAAAGAAAAGTCACGGATGTCAAATTTTGTGAATTATAGTCCAATTTGACAGAACCTGCAACAAACAACTTTAATTTCACATGTCCCCTTGACTGAAGGCAGAGGCACAGATTTCTGGACAGTGGGTACTGCAGCTATTTTGTTCTTGGATGAATTTTTGACTTAGTCAACAGATGCAATAAATGTATTATGCAGATTTTGATTTAACACAAAACTTGAATTTTTGACTCTGTTTTGCTGACCAATTTTCAATAAAAATGATTTTCAGGAACAAATTAATCGATTAATCAACAAATTAGCCTATTAATTTGATCTTTAATATTAGGTTTGAAAATGCAATAGTAAAATGATCGATTAATACATAAAAGAATCGATTGTTTCTGTACTGGAAGAGATTTAAAAAATGATACCAGAATTTAAATCGATTAAAACGAAGAAGAATCGATTAAATTTGACCTCTTAGTGATTTTAACTGATATAAATCCTTTTTAATCGATTAAAACAGCTAAACTAAAATTCCTGACAGAATTTTAATCGATTAATTCGTATTTCAATCGATTAAAACTGTACAGACAGATTTTCTAATATTCTTTGTAAGTGATTTTAACCGATTAAAAATGTTTTATATCAATTAAAACATTCAGTTTACCAAACCAGAATCAATTCTGCTGTATTGAACACCAAGGGACTTCCAGATTTAGTTCCTGCAAAACAAATTTAGAATGTTTCTGGTACCGTGTAGACCCCTAATTTTGCCCGGCCTCTCAATAAAGGCTAAGGAGACTTCCTATAACAAGATAAAGTTCGCCCGACATCTCAATAAAGGCCAAGAAGACTTCCTATATGAAGATAAAGCTTCAATGGGCATCTATCGGCATCAATCGACGTCCGAATAAAGAAAGGAAAGCTTCCCCGGGGTCCCAGAACACAAAAGCTGGGCAAAACAAGTTGAGACAGTCGTCCCAAATGTGGGACGATCGTCCCAAGCTGCCCTGGCCAAGTGGGACGCCCGTCCCAAAGGTGAGACGCGCGTCTCATGTCCCAAATTTGAATGGGACGGCCGTCCCAAATCCCAGACGGCCGTCCCAAGATGCCAGGCTACGAAAACTATAAATAGGAGGCTCATTTGCCACTTTTTGACACCCCAGACAACTCCCAGTACTTGTCTTCTCTTCCTACTTCGAATGAACTCTCTGATTGCCTTGATAAGGTAACAATCAGTTAAGGAATTATATTCCAGCATTCGATTCTTCTGTAAAAATTTAGTCGAGTCGATCTTGTATTCGGAGAGGAGAGTCTTTGTAGAGCGAGGGATTGTCAAAACGCATCCTTACGATCAAAGATTCGCAATACAAAGCTTGCTACGGAGGTTCTTTTCACTTCTCTTCTCTTTTACTGCTTTATTTATTGCTTTATGTATGAAAAATGAAATAAAGTCATGTAGATAGTCATTTTTAATAAAATACGGTAATCGCGTAATTTCTCGTAATCTTCACTTAAATGAATTAATCCATCATAGGGAACCCGAAAGGGGCGTTGTGGGGTGCTAACACCTTCCCCACACGTAACTAACTCCCTTACCTAACTCTGGTTATAATGGCCAAGTTTGGTTTTTATTAAAATCAACGCCTTTTTATCCTTTTCCAATGTTTATGGTCAAAACATTGGTGGCGACTCCATAAGAACCCCTTTTCGAAAACCTTGCTTTTATTAGAAGATAGTTCAGTTGTTGAGCACCTCGGAAGCAATGAACATAATTTTAACATA
The DNA here is from genome assembly GCA_963425845.1 of Sphenostylis stenocarpa. Lineage (NCBI taxonomy): Eukaryota > Viridiplantae > Streptophyta > Magnoliopsida > Fabales > Fabaceae > Sphenostylis > Sphenostylis stenocarpa. Next base: position 49,866,057 of record OY731404.1, read on the forward strand.
AAACGCGAGACTTAACCATCTTTTCGCGACCGATCGCATAAAACGTTCGAGATGTCCCGGGACGTCAGAATGGACGGCGGTGACAGATGGCGACTCCACTAGGGAAGCTAGAGAGTTGATCCCATTTAGTGACGGATAAATTCAAACTAAGTAAAGATTTGAAATTACGCCTTTACCCTCTTCCGTATGTTTTATTGTATGGCTTTAATAACTGCTGTATGATTATTTTCTGAAAATTGTTTGAAATATAAATTGCACACAAAAACCCTTGCACACAACAGTCCCTCTATACCCGGGGGCAAGAGTGAATACCTATAGGTAGTGGGTGGCAGATACGACCGGCTTGTTGGCACACGGGGCTACAACCGTTGTCGGAAACCACCAACTCAAGGTGATAACTCTCTTCTTTTGGTCTAAGGATGTCGACACGGAGTTCCGTGCATGACCCGAGGACTGAGAGATTGAGAGGTCCCTATAATGGGGGCACCTTGGGGACCTTTGGCCTTGGTGAGAACAGTTTAGAACCACCTAAACCAAGCACGTTTCTGCAGGAAAATCCCACCTTGTGATTAAATAAGTGTGGCTCTGCTCGTGGATGTATAAATTGTGTGTGCATTCGTTTGTTGCATTTGTATTGATGCATTAGCATAGGGTAATCATACAACAAACAAAATAGTGAAAAACCCTAAAAATCATAAAAGTGATAAGATAAACCAACTTTATCTCGGACAGTCTTCAGTTAAGCTAGCCTGGTTTCAGGTTCTTTGTAAGCTAAGTAGCCACGTTGACCGACAGAAGAGATAAAGGGTCATAAAAAATGTAAAAACACTCAAAGCCATAAAAATATCTTTTACAATAAAAAGATTTTCGACAGAGTCGTATCATTCATACCACATCATCCAATAGGTGGTAAAACCAAGAGAGAAAATAAATGCACTAAGAAAAGTATGCATAAACATCATCATAATAAATATCTCATAAACACATTCATTCTAGGATTTATTAGATATCCTTAGACAATAGCGAAAGAGACCCAAGTGCGTTTATAACCTTCCTAGAAGAGATAAGTACGCTAAGGTATGTTGGCAACCTTTGAAAAAAAGGAAGTTAGCACATTAAGGTGGGTATGGTACCCTCAAAACATAGGCTTTTGAGAAGATACCAAAGCTATTGTCTAAGGCATATCTATTTCACACTAATCATTTGAAATAAAAAGCTATAATAAAAATCGTTAAAATCATTTAGAAAGTGGTTGGTCTTCTGTCCGTCCTCACTCGTGCTCAGAAAGCTAAAAAGAAGGAACAGCTAGAGGAGAAAAACAGAAAGCTTACCACTGAGCTTAATACGCTGAAAGAATAAATGGCTCAGATGTTAGAAAAGATGCGCCAACAGAATCTCCGTAAAGAGGATCCTCAAAGTGGATAAGCCTCTCACCAAGAAGAAGAAGAGGAACCTCACGATGAGCATGACCAATCTGATACAAGAGCAGTACATATTCACGCTCCGGAAGTATCAAAGCAACAAATTACTGCTCTTGAAGAGAGGCTAAGAGCCATGGAGGGGCATAACTTTGATGTAAAAGAGGCGACTGATATGTGCCTCGTTAAAAACATCCAATTCCCTAACAAATTCAAAACTTCGGACTTCCCAAAATACATGGGACTAACTTGCCCCAAAATCCATCTTACGATGTACTGCCGTAAGATGGCTGCATATGCTGACAATGAAAAACTCCTGATCCATTGCTTTCAGGAGAGCTTAGCTGAATCAACCCTAAACTGGTATATGCAACTGCAAGGAGGGCAAGTCCAAACATGGAGACATTTGGTAGATGCTTTTCTTCGTTGCTATAAATACAATATTGATCTGACCCCTAAAAGAGCAGATCTACAATTGCTAAGCAAGAAAAATGATGAATCCTTTAAGGCATATGCCCAAAGATGGAGGGAATTGGCAGCACAAGTAGAACCTCCTCTGTCCGACAAGGAAACCACATCCATGTTCATCAATTCTCTAACTGGTCCCTATTATGACAAAATGATAGGGAACACGTCAACACTCTTCGCGGATGTGGTAATTATAGGAGAAAGAGTAGAGCAAGGTCTGAAAAGCGGAAGAATCACACAACATACTTCCTCTAATTCCTCTACTCCAAATGTTAAAAAGAGCTTCGGAAAGAAGAAGGAAGGAACTGTGAATGCAATCAACATTGCTACTCCATCTTCTTCCTTACAACAAACCAAGCCACGCAGACAAGAGAGGAAATTCACTCCAATCCCAACCTCCTATGGAAGTCTGCTTTTGAAATTGTTGGATGCCAAACTCCTCGTGCGCATCCCTCCCAAGAAAATAGAGCCACCATACCCAGAATGGTATAAATCTAATGAAAACTGTGATTACCATTCAGGCTCTTCGGGACACTTCGTTGAAAACTGTGTGGCCTTAAAGCACAAGGTCCAGAATCTGATAGAGGCAGGATGGATTACCTTTGACGCATCTACTCCAAAAGTAGATGATCAGCCTCTTTCCAAATCCGAATGAAGGATGGGCTAAGGAAGATCAGCAAATTAGGGATCATCATTTTTGTCATCTCTAAAAAAAAATAAAAATACAAAAAAATATATAAAATATATCAAAAAGCTTCCGATGTATCTCTCGTGATCCCCGCCCATGATCACGAGATTTTTGGCTAAAGTGGGCTTTGTAAATATTTTCTTTTCATCAATACAATGAGGCATTTTTCATAATATTCATATTCTCTTTCGTTCTTTTCCCTCTTATACACTTAATAGAGAAATCTAAAACTAAGCATAACCATACAGTCATGTCTGTGATTGAAAATTCTCTGGAAGATCCGAAAGCTGAAGGCGAATGGATTGAGTCAAACAGTGAGGAGGGGACCATTTTCCCGGACATGCAAAGACTGTTAGAAAAAGAAGATCAATCAATACAGCCCCGTCACGAGAAAACTGAGGCCATCAATTTGGGACAAGAAGATAATAAGAAAGAAGTAAATATTGGTACCCAAATTGATGATGATGTCAGGGAAAGACTGATACAATTATTAAGAGAATACGTGGACGTATTCACATGGTCCTACCATGATATGCCTGGAATTGATGAAAGTATAGTGGAGCATAGATTACCACTAAAAGAGGGATTTCAACCTGTTAAGCAGAAGCTCAGAAGAGTAAAACCAGAATGGTCCTTGAAAATTAAGGAAGAAGTAGAAAAACAGTTGGATGCCAATTTTCTAATCGTGTCAAAATACCCTGAATGGTTGGCAAACATAGTACTGGTTATAAAGAAAAATGGAAAAATCAGAGTATGCGTAGATTACAGGGACTTAAATCGTGCAAGTCCAAAAGATGATTTTCCCTTACCACATATTGATATGCTGGTAGACCATACCGCTACAAATACTCTCTATTCTTTCATGGATGGATATGCAGGGTATAACCAAATTAAATTGGTTGTTGAAGATAGAGAAAAAACTTCCTTCATTATGCCGTGGGGTACATTCTGTTATAGAGTAATTCCTTTTGGACTTAAGAATGCAGGAGCTACTTCTCAAAGGGCTATGGTAACATTATTTCATGATATGATCCACAAAGAAATCAAAGTATATGTGGATGATATGATCGCCAAGTCCAAAAACGAAATGGATCATCTCCAATACTTAAAGAAATTATTCAACCGACTTCGGAAATACCAGATTAAGCTCAACCCAGCTAAATGCACATTCGGAGTACGATCAGGAAAACTCCTTGGGTTTAATGTTAGTAAAAAGGGAATCGAGGTAGACCTTGATAAAACAAAGGCAATCGTAGAAATGCCCCCACCAAGAACAGAAAAAGAAGTTAGAGGGTTCTTGGGCCGAATAAACTACATCGCACGGTTCATCGCGCAATTAACAAACAAGTGTACACCCATATAAGTTATTGCGTAAAAACCAACTGAAAGTTTGGAATGATGAATGTCAACAAGCTTTCGAAAAAATCAAAACGTGCCTAACCAATCCACCAGTATTGGTACTGTCGCCGCCGTCCCTTTCCGACGTCCGGAGGGGGACGTCTTAGAAACGTTTATGCGAGCGGTCGCGAAAAGATGGTTTAGACTCGCGTTTTTGTTTTAAAAGGTTTTCGAAAAGGGGTTCTTATGGAGTCGCCACCAATGTTTTGACCATAAACATTGGAAAAGGAAAAAATGTTGATTTTAAGAAAAACCGCACTTGGCCATTATAACCAGAGTTGGGTAAGGGAGTTAGTTACGTGTGGGGAAGGTGTTAGCACCCCACAACGCCCCTTTCGGGTTCCCTATGACAGATTAATTCATTTAAATAAAGACTACAAGAAATTACGCGATTACCCTATTTTATTACATAATATTAAATGGCTATCTACATGATTTTATTCTATGTTGCGTGTATAAAATGATGAATAAAGCTAAATAAAGCAATAAAAGAGATATTAAAATAGCTATCTACATGATCCTATTCTACATGACATAATAAAGCTAAATAAAACAATAAAATAATAAATAAAACAATAAAAGAGAAGGGAATTGAAAAGAACCTCCGTAGCAAGCTTTATATTGAGAACCTCGAACTGTGAGGATGCGTTTTGGCAACCCCTCTCTCTACACAGTCTCTCCTCACCAATACAAGATCGACTCTACTAAAAATTTAAAGAAGAATCAAATGCCGGAATATAATTCCTTAACCGATTGTTACCTATTTAAGGCAATCGGAAAGATCATTCGAGAGAGAGAGAGAGTAGACAAGTGCTCTAAAGTGTTTCAGAGCTCTCGGAGTGTCTCGTGGTGTAAAAATGAGCAAATGAGGCTCCTATTTATAGTTTTTCGCAGCTGGCGCACTTTGGGACGGCCGTCTGGGTTGGGACGGCCGTCTGGACTGGGATGGCCGTCCCAAATGGCAAATTTACACAGAACGGGACCCCCAGGGAAGCCGGGACGGCCGTCCCACTTAAAATGGGTTTGGGACGGCCGTCCCACATACGGGACGCGCGTCCCAACTGTAAAATAGCAGTTGGGACGGCCGTCCCACTTCTGGGACCGTGGTCTCGGCCTGTTTTGTCCAGTTTTCGTGTTCTGGGACCCCGGGAAGCTTTCCTTTCCTTTTTCGGACGTAGATTGATGCCGATGTGTGTCCGTTGAAGCTTTATCTTCATATAGGAAGTCTTCTTGGCCTTCATTAAGATGCCGGGCGAGTTTTGTCTTTGTGTAGGAAGTCTCTTTGGTCTTTATTGTGTGAATGGGTGAACTCCGTCTTTGTTGTGGGAGGTCTTTCTTGGTTTTTCTTTGATATGAAGCCGGGTGAACTGTATGAAGTTTCCCTAGCTTTTATTTGAGAGGCCGGGCAAAATTAGGGGTCTACAGCTGCCCCCCCTTCACCTGCCTAACTAATTCGTTGGCTTTAACATGCCGACATAATTAGTTGGTAGGGGAAGGAGTTAACCCTTTTGCCCGGCTATCCTTCGGATACTGCTCCTTGCTGATCCTCCGGATGATAAATATCTTGATAGGTACTAACCCCTATCTGGTTTAAGTCTGTATTTGACTAGACTTTTGTGGGTACTTACCCCCACTAGGTATGAAGTTTTTTGGTAAGCCCCTTTCTGCATGGCTTAGGTGAGTATGTACCCCCACCCGGTATGAAGTTTTTGGTAAGCCCCGTTTTGCAAGGCTTAGGTGAGTATGTACCCCCACCCGGTATGAAGTTTTTTGTAAGCCCCGTTTTGCAAGGCTTAGGTGAGTATGTACCCCCACCCGGTATGAAGTTTTTGGTAAGCCCCGTTTTGCAAGGCTTAGGTGAGTATGTACCCCCACCCGGTATGAAGTTTTTTGTAAGCCCCGTTTTGCAAGGCTTAGGTGAGTATGTACCCCCACCCGGTATGAAGTTTTTTTTGTGTAAGCCCCGTTTTGCAAGGCTTAGGTGAGTACGTACCCCCACCCGGTATGAAGTTTTTTGGTAAGCCCCTTTCTGCATGGCTTAGGTGAGTATGTACCCCCACCCGGTATGAAGTTTTTTGTAAGCCCCGTTTTGCAAGGCTTAGGTGAGTACGTACCCCCACCCGGTATGAAGTTTTTTGTAAGCCCCGTTTTGCAAGGCTTAGGTGAGTACGTACCCCCACCCGGTATGAAGTTTTTGGTAAGCCCCGTTCTGCAAGGCTTAGGTGAGTATGTACCCCCACCCGGTATAAGTTTTTTGTAAGCCCCGTTTTGCAAGGCTTAGGTGAGTACGTACCCCCACCCGGTTCCTGGCGACTTATTGTCTCTGATCATGCGCCTATTCCGTGAGGAATGATTGATTTTCTTTCTTTTTGACTTTTCTATTTTAGTCATCCGGTTTTACCGGGGATTCTTCGTTGGTTGCCTTTTAGGCAGGAATTTATTGGGGACTTTGATTGTGCCTCTTGATTTGGCAATTGCTTCAGCGATGGTGAAGACTTTTGTGCTTTTGGGCTTGCATTACCTTTCGCATAGGTTAATTTCCCATTTCTCTGGGATATTAGCTCTTTGCTTATTTTGAGCAAACAGTAGTTCTGTTGTAAGCTCACCGGTGAAATTTTTCTTTTGAGAATTTGATTGCTCTGACTGAGATCTCTTTTGAATTGCCCCCTTAGAGGGAAAATGGAGTTTTTGACTCCTTATTGCTTGAACTGGCTTTTGTCTATGCTTTTATTTCTGCTGGGGAATGGGTTTGTATGTGCGCCTTTTATGCACGTTAGATGGAAAGATATATATTTTCTCTTCTTTTTGTAATGATCCCTGGGGAATTTTATTGGCTTCCTGGGGATGGAAATTTCTCCTTTTCTGCTTTTGTAGATTTTTCTTGATGTGCTCTTCTTGGGGATTTTCTTTCGGCTTTTTCATGTAGTGGCCTTTGTTGGAGGATGAAAGGCTTTTATTTTCTTTCTTTTTGTTGCCCCCTAGTGATTGGGATGTTTTGATTTTGTGCTTTCTTTCGATGGACTCTTGTGTAGTCCTTGTTCTTCTTTGGGGAATGAAATGGAGACTCTTGCGTGAGTGTGCTTGATGACTCATGTGGTGATGAAGCTTAGTCGCGAGGTAATCTTTTTGTCTTGCCTCTGGAGTAGGCAAGGATCCGCTTGGGGATCATAGAGCTTTTCCGTTGGCCTTTCTTTTTTCGATGTACCTTCTTTTTGGATGGAAGGATGTTGATTGAAGTTGACGACTGGAGCCAATTTCCCTGAAGCTCCTTATTCTGCTGAAGATCATTTTGAATTTCGCCTTTTGCGATTGCGATTTAATTTTATCGCGAATGTTTGAAATCCGGCTTTTTTTAGTATATCATGTGTGCCTTTTATTTTATAGTTTTTGTACACATGGGCTTTTGAAATGTGAAACAGAAACAACTACTTTTATTTATTACTGCTTTTTTTTTGTTTGATACATTCAATCATCTTTTTTTTTTTCAAAATACTTTAAAAAACTACTAAAAGACTCCTCCTAATCATCAGCCTCTGGACTGGAGTGGGCGGATGGTACTGGCGAAGGGAAGCGACGAATTAGGCGGCGCTGCAACCTTGTCTGATTCTGGACCATGCTCTCTATCTGACGGTCCGTCCTATCTTGCCTGACAGTCAGCTGGTTAAATTGCTGGCGTATGGACTGGAACTCTCCTTGCATGTATGCATGCTCCTCGTCTAAGCGTCGGTACAAGCCGGAGAGATCGTAGTCTCGTGACTGCTGCTGGGACTCTGAAGTGGTAGGGATGTCTTGTGGCGTGTTGAAGTCTCGCATATCCCATGAAATCGAGATGATAGGGTTCAAGATGAAACCTGACCCCTCTCTGCTGAGGATGTTCATGTGCGTCAGCATTCCTCCATTGATCGGTTCTGGTCGAAGCTCGGCTGGGAGATCTTCTCCGTCGTTACATCCCCAGTATTCAGCAAGAGGGGTAAGGAAGGGAGCCACCATGATCGCTCCAGCTGGTCCTCGAGTACCGCATTCCTTCACAGCCTTCAGGAATGCGTATCCTGGGTTGCATCGGTGTCCCTGATGCATGCAGTAGACTATAAAAAGATCAGCTAGTGTGACCTTTCCCTGGCTTTCCTTCCTGCTGTGAATGGTCCCAGCAAGCAACTTGTGGCATATGCGAAGAGGGGGATTGAAGGCTGCACCCTTTAGATGAGATGGGAGATTGATAGCTCCAGTAATGTCCTTCCACATACTGGTGGTGGTAAGAACTGCAGGTTTCTCCAGATATGCGGACCGATATTCCGGGGTTCTCGTATCGGCTCGCTGGCAGAATCCCATGATGACGTTGAAGTCATCCAAGGCGGTGGTCCGATAGGCTCCATCCATCCAGTAGGAGACAGCCTGTGTTGGTGGCACCCCAGGAATGGTGGATGGCATTTCCATCATGTGGACAGAGGCGAGAAACTCCATCGTAGCGGTGCGATGAATTCGAGTAGGTGGTTCATTGAGCAGAAAATCCCATCCTATGTTGTGGATGAATCTTCGGACATCTTGCTCCCAGCCGAATGTAGCTAGGATCCCGAAGTCTAATTGCAGCATCGGGTACCAGGCAAATTGTTGGATATTTGCCAGTCGTTGTTGGTGTGCTTCGGCCATCATCATGCTAGTGACAGGAGCTCTTCTAGCAGTAGTCCTGGTGCGTTTTCTTCTGGACGAAGCTTCTCCGTGCTCCATTGCAGGTAAAACTTACTTAAGAATGCTAGAAATGTGTAGAAAGGGAGGAGAAGCAAGGTAGAAAGCTTGGAATGAAGTGCTAAAGCTCAAATTCGTGCCCCACATATATAGGCCGCGCAGGGGAGTTTGGGACGGCCGTCTGGGCTTTGGGACGGCCGTCCCAAATGACAGAATTGCATAGGCTGGGACCCCCTCCTGGGACGCACGTCCCAAACGAAAAATGGCACTTGGGACGGCCGTCTGGACTTTGGGACGGCCGTCCCAAGCTTCTTAAGTGGGTTCTCGCTTTTTTTGAGTTAATTTTCGTGTTTTTTGATGAAATTGAAGATAGGATTCCCTTCATCTATGCTTTAATGCATGTAATGTTTCATGATATGCATCCTAGGATCTATCTCAGTTAATATTTCGAGAGTTTTAACTGATGTGCTTTGACTTTGGGCGCCTTCTTGGTGCTGTTCCTTTTTGTCATCATGTTTCTTCTGATTAACAAGCTTGGCTGTACATAATTTGTCGTCTTGGATTTTTCTTGCTATTGCCGAAGAGCAATCTGTTGTTCACAGGGTAACTGCCATATCAATGCCCCCCTTCCTTTCCTTAGGAATTTCAACCTTCCTATTGATCACTATATTTCCACATTCTCCTTATTACTTGAATGCTTTGTGATGAAATGGTCAAGAAAAAAGAAAGAAAAGGATTCACAACAAGGGCTTGTGTTTTAGAGGGATATTTTTTATAATAGAGGTCTCTGTAAGAATGGCTGGCCAAGGTTGGTCGGTGTTTAGGCTAGTTTAGATAAACGTTTCATTCTTATGATGTGGCGTCATTGTTTACTGGTTTATGGCGCCTTTTTGCGATTGATTAACTTCCCTAGGCCGCCCTTTCAGGTTTTCAGTCTGGGATGCTGTGCTTATGTCCTAACTTTTGTCTAGGTTTTCCCTTTTTATATTTATTTTTAAGGAATACCTAGCGGACTTTTGATAACCCTAACTTTTGCCCAGGCTACCCTTTATTATTGTTCGGGTCTCCTGCCGGGTTTACCCTAATTTTTGTGCAGCCCCCTTTGTGGGTTTCCTGCCGGGTATTTTGCCCTTTTATTTTCTTGTCTCGGCCTTCGACCTCAATGGGCTTTTTCTTTTATATGCATATATATATATTTTTTCGCACGACATTGTCGAAACTTGATTTTGTCAAGATAGATTTCATTTGTGTTTCTAGTTAATCAATCATTTCTTTTTTTTACTTTTCTTTGCGGCGTTTTAATCATTCTGACGCATTTAGAACAAAACATTCATCTAAACTTTGTTTATTAAAAATGGGGTATAGACATATTTAGCAAGAAGAGAAACAGATAGTAAGAATAGCATTCTTTTTGTAATTTTGGAGAAATGTGTGCCCTAGAGATGCTCGGGGGACGGGCATACCCCGAGGAGTGATCTCTAATAGTCATTAGGTTTACATCCCTTAGAATCGAAAGAAGGACACCTAACGACTAACGCTACCCTTTGCGCTAATACCCCTCCTTTTCGGAATACCATCTTCGGGGGGTAAGACTTCCCTGTTGTTCGTATGGTTTGATCTTTTGTAGGGTCATACCCTAATCCATACTTTAGCGGATTATCTTTGAAATCTGGTGGCTCTCTTATTCCTTGAGCGTTCTTTCCAAGCCCCTGTCCTGGGCGATATCCATATCTTTTCATCATCTGGGCCACCTTCATGCTACTAGGGAGTCTTTCGATATAGGCAATTTCGAGCGCTTGAAAAGATGTTTCAAGAGCCTCTTCAGCCGCATCCACATATGGCTGGATAGACGGTTTACTAATTAGAAAGTCTTCTTCAGCTTGAACTGTGACTAGTTTATCATTTGTCACAAATTTGACTTTCTGGTGGAGCGTTGAAGGTATTGCCTTAGCGCTATGAATCCAAGGTCTACCAAGGAGACAACTGTATGCTGGTGTGATATCCATCACGTGGAAGTCTATGTTGAAGATAGTAGGGCCGATTTGGATTGGTAGACTGATCTCTCCTACTACTTCTCGTCTTGATCCATCAAAGGCTCGAACAATTGTATTACTTGGACGCATGTGTGTTCCTTGCACTGTTATCTTGTCGAGTGTACTTTTAGGCATAACATTTAAGGATGATCCATTATCCACAAGAACTTTGGAAATGAGATATTCCTTGCATTTGACAGAGATATGCAAAGGCTTATTATGATTTGACCCTTCCAAAGGGAATTCTTCGTTAGTGAAAGTAAGGTGATTATTGGCTGTGATATTGCCAATAATTCCTTCAAACTTGTCTTGGGATATTGCATGTGGAACGAATGATTCATTCAAAACCTTTAACAATGCGTTTCGATGCCGTTCGAACTCATTATGAGTGATAACAAAGTTATCTTTGCTGGAGTACCGTTGAGTTGATCGATGATGGAGTACTCACTTTGTCTTATGTATTGGAGTAACTCATCTGTCTCCTCCTTGGATTCTTTTTCCTCTTCGGCCTTATTTTTCACCTTTTCTTTAGAAGTATTTTCTTGTAATTCCTTGGGGGAATATATTCTTCCACTTTGAGTCATGCCCCCAATACCGGCTATGTTGGAGATGTCTTGATTGACTGGCAATTCTTCTGAATATTTCCAAGGTACAGCTTTATTTGATAAGTAAGGGAAAGGACGAGGCACGAATAAACGTATAGGTGTTATTGCCTTCTCCCTTTTGTCAATTGGAATAACCAACGGTGCTTGTTTATTATCATCTTCGGGTTTATCGACTGTCGTAGAGATTTTGATGACGAAAGGCTTCTTTTCCATTTTTCTGATTTGTGGAAAGCACATCAATTAATCCTTTCTTTTTATTATCTTTATTATTAAAATGATGAGGGACATATGAATGTATGCAACTTATGAATGCAATAGACAATTTAAGGAGAGAAAAATAAATCCTTTTATTAGAAAGTGTAAATCCTTCTATACAATGCTTTGGAGCAAGTGCTGACAAAAACGGAAAAGCTTGAAGAGTCCTATAGGTAAATTAGGTTTTCTTCGTAATTCGTCTTCAGCTATTCTCACATGGTTTCCGAGTATCTTGATTTGCTCATGTACCGCTTGACTCATATCTTCACTATATCGACGAGCCTCTCTCATCTTTTCTTCTAGATGAACGATCAAAGCGTGTTGTTGGTCAGACCTCTCTCTTATTTGGTCTCTTTCACGAAGTAAATGACCGTACTGAGCTAAACCATCCTTTTCTTTATCATGCAGCTCATCCAGGCTTTTCTTGTACTTTTCAGCGGTTTCTCGCCACTTTTGTGCTTCAGACCGAGTTCCCGCTAGGTCATCCTGCATCAACTTGATCATTTTTGCCTGCTCTGCAAGTGCCTTCTCAAAACGTGCTATTTCGTCATTCATGTCCTGGAAAAGACTATCTTGTTCAAGCCTCGGAACTTTCAGTGTTTGTTTAGCCTCTTCTTGGTAGTCAGCATAATCATTCTTGAGAAGCTCTATCTCATGGTCCTTCTTTTTGCATTGCCTTTTTAGACCATCTATTATAATGGTTGATTCTTGCTCTTTTTCTTCAAAAGTCCTCAGCTGAGTTTCCATGACTTCAACCCTTTTGTTTAAGGCATTGACCTGTAATTGTAGCTCTTCGCTGGCTAACGCTTTAGTGAATGCAGAAGATGGTAGGGGTATCCCTCTATTTTTCCTCCATTCTTCATATTCAAGGGATGTAGATACTTGAGCCTTTCCGAGTTCTTTATCCCCCAGGTAGACTGGTCTTTCCCATGCTTTCCGGACAGCAGATACTTCTTCAAAGTTATGGGAATAGTGGCATAGACTCAGCTCTCTGAGCTCTTCTTGGGTTGGCGCAGTTTGAGTTCTCATAAGTTGTCTCATAGCCATTTTAGGAGAGTAGGCTATACAGCCTCTGAGACCTAGAAGTGGTATACTCAGGTAGTCTCCGCATCGTATGAGAATATAACCGGGTCGGAACCAAGGGCAAACCCATGATACATGCTCTATGTTCCAGTTTTCTAACTCGATTTTCCACTCTAAGGCTTGACGATGTTGAAGAGGGATTTTTGAGAAACTTCTTAAAGGGTCAGGAAATACACCCATGTGGCTTGAGGCGTAAAAGTGAGTAACACCCCATATATATAGCAATGGAATACAACATCTGAGTGTTTTTCCCTGTTTCTGTCGGCAAAATTCTACAGAAAGCAGGGTATCAGCAAGGATCGCAGGTATAGGGCTCTTAGAGTATACATCCCAGGCGAAGAATGCGTCCATTGCAGCATGATCCACGATGTTTACATGGAATGGGAATAATATGATTCCGAACATTGCTAGTGCTAGAGTTTTGTTGAATGTTGACCAGTCTTTCTTTTCGGCTAAAGAGACTAAGTGGTCTTCTATTATAGCCATTTTCCAACCTCTGATATTCCCTTTTCCCTCTAGGATAGATTGATGAGGAGGCAGTCGTATAATAGTAGCAACCTTACTCACGGCCGTATATTCTCCTGAGCAGACATAAACCCCAACTGATTGAGGCCATCTAACCATAAGTTCGTATTCTTCTAATGTTGGTACCAAGTCAAACTGCGAGAATTCGAAGCAGTGTAAATCGGGATTCCAGAAGTGGACCAATACTCTAACAAATATTGGATCAATGCTGATTTTCAGGAGGTCAAGAATTCTTCCGTAAGACTTCTCAAAGTTAGCATAGACCTCCGGCGGCATATATGTACACAAATGCCTTAACTTCTCTACACGGCATAGAAGGATCTCCACTTTCTTTAACTGTCTATTACTGGATCCCTCCATTGTCTAGCAGAAATGAAAATGCATGATATGAGGATGAATTTTTGTAAATGTGTGTATGCAAGTGTTTGTTTTTCTAAGTATTATCATGTTTTGTTCCTAATATGATTCATGGTAGTACTTGGTTTTTCTTGAAAAGAAAACTTATCTATATGAATGTTTATGGATTTTGATGAAGAGAGTCCTGTTTTCTTCCTTTTTTATTTTTGATGAAGAAAAGGTGATATGAATTATGAGACTTTTACTAATTTTTATTTTATAACAAGGGTATTTTTATGATTTTTAGGTTTTTTCATTTTTTTGTTTGTTGTATGATTTCCCTATGCTAATGCATCAATACAAATGCAGCAAACGTATGCACACACAATTCATACATCCACGAGCAGAGCCACGCTATTACGAGGTAGGGTTTTCCTGCAGAAACGTGCTTGGTTTGGGTGGTTCTAAACTGTTCTCACCAGGCCAAAGGTCCCCAAGGTGCCCCCATTATAGGGACCTCTCAATCTCTCAATCCTCGGGTCATGCACGGAACTCCGTGGCGACACCTTTAGACCAAAAGAAGAGAGTTATCACCTTGAGTTGGTGGTTTTCCGACAACGGCAGTAGCCCCGTGTGCCAACTAACCGATCGTATCTGCCACCCACTCCCTATAGGTATTCACTCTTGCCCCCGGGTATAGAGGGACTGTTGTGTGCAAGGGTTTTTGTGTGCAGTTTATATTTCAAACAATTTGCAGAAATAATCATACAGCAGTTATTAAAGCCATACAGTAAAAACATACGGAGGGTAAAGGCGTAATTTCAAATCATTACTTAGTTTGAATTTATCTGTCACTAAATGGGATCAACTCTCTAGCTTCCCCAGTGGAGTCGCCATCTGTCGCCGCCGTCCCTTTCCGACGTCCGGAGGGGGACGTCTTAGAAACGTTTATGCGAGCGGTCGCAAAAGATGGTTTAGACTCGCGTTTTTGTTTTAAAAGGTTTTCGAAAAGGGGTTCTTATGGAGTCGCCACCAATGTTTTGACCATAAACATTGGAAAAGGAAAAAATGTTGATTTTAAGAAAAACCGCACTTGGCCATTATAACCAGAAGTTGGGTAAGGGAGTTAGTTACGTGTGGGGAAGGTGTTAGCACCCCACAACGCCCTTTCGGGTTCCCTATGACAGATTAATTCATTTAAATAAAGACTACGAGAAATTACGCGATTACCCTATTTTATTACATAATATTAAATGGCTATCTACATGATTTTATTCTATGTTGCGTGTATAAAATGATGAATAAAGCTAAATAAAGCAATAAAAGAGATATTAAAATAGCTATCTACATGATCCTATTCTACATGACATAATAAAGCTAAATAAAACAATAAAATAATAAATAAAACAATAAAAGAGAAGGGAATTGAAAAGAACCTCCGTAGCAAGCTTTATATTGAGAACCTCGAACTGTGAGGATGCGTTTTGGCAACCCCTCTCTCTACACAGTCTCTCCTCACCAATACAAGATCGACTCTACTAAAAATTTAAAGAAGAATCAAATGCCGGAATATAATTCCTTAACCGATTGTTACCTATTTAAGGCAATCGGAAAGATCATTCGAGAGAGAGAGAGAAGTAGACAAGTGCTCTAAAGTGTTTCAGAGCTCTCTGGAGTGTCTGTGGTGTAAAAATGAGCAAATGAGGCTCCTATTTATAGTTTTTCGCAGCTGGCGCACTTTGGGACGGCCGTCTGGGTTGGGACGGCCGTCTGGACTGGGATGGCCGTCCCAAATGGCAAATTTACACAGAACGGGACCCCCAGGGAAGCCGGGACGGCCGTCCCACTTAAAATGGGTTTGGGACGGCCGTCCCACATACGGGACGCGCGTCCCAACTGTAAAATAGCAGTTGGGACGGCCGTCCCACTTCTGGGACCGTGGTCTCGGCCTGTTTTGTCCAGTTTTCGTGTTCTGGGACCCCGGGAAGCTTTCCTTTCCTTTTTCGGACGTAGATTGATGCCGATGTGTGTCCGTTGAAGCTTTATCTTCATATAGGAAGTCTTCTTGGCCTTCATTAAGATGCCGGGCGAGTTTTGTCTTTGTGTAGGAAGTCTCTTTGGTCTTTATTGTGTGAATGGGTGAACTCCGTCTTTGTTGTGGGAGGTCTTTCTTGGTTTTTCTTTGATATGAAGCCGGGTGAACTGTATGAAGTTTCCCTAGCTTTTATTTGAGAGGCCGGGCAAAATTAGGGGTCTACAGGTACCACCTGTGGAAGGAAAGCCCTTGATTCTTTACCTTTCGGTACTCGACGAGTCCATGGGATGTGTGCTTGGTCAACAAGATGATACGGGTAAAAAAGAACAAGCCATATATTACCTCAGTAAGAAATTTCTAAACTATGAAACCCGTTATACACCACTCGAAAAAACATGTTGTGCATTGGTGTGGGCAACTCAGCGCCTTCGACAATATATGGTCAGACACACAACTTGGTTGATTTCCAAAATGGACCCAATCAAATACCTGTTTGAAAAACCCGTCTTGACCGGAAGGATAGCCAGGTGGCAGGTACTCCTCTCAGAATTCGACATTGTTCATGTCACTCAGAAAGCTATCAAAGGCAGTCCTTTAGCAGAATATCTGGCACATGGGCCAACTGACGAATATCAATCCCTCCAAGATGATTTTCCAGATGAGCACATAATGCATATCCAACATGAAGAACGTGAAGATAATAAGTGGATCATGTTTTTCGATGGAGCTTCAAACTTATTGGGACATGGGATCAGAGCTATTTTAATATCTCCTGAAAAGAAGTATATCCCAGTAACAGCCAGATTAAACTTTGATTGCACAAACAATATGGCGGAATGTGAAGTCTGTGCTCCAGGTATTCAAGCAGCTCTGGATCATGGGGTGACTAGACTTAAAGTATTCGGTGACTCATCCCTTGTTATTTACCAGCTCAAAGGTGAATGGGAAACTAGAAATTCCAAATTAATCCCTTATCTGGAGCACATCCGTTATATGACTTCAAAAATGGAAAACATCAGTTTCGAATACATCCCTCTGGAGGATAACCAGATTGCAGATGCACTGGCAACATTATCATCCATGTTCGCATTAGGACAAGAACATGAGATGCCCATCATCCAAGTCAAAAGGCACAATAAACAAGCCTTTTGTATGATGACGGATAGTGAAAAAGATAAAACCCCTTGGTATCATGACATAAGGCGATACTTGACAAAGGGTGAATACCCCGAGGGAATCAGTGACAATGACAAAAGGATCATTCGGAAAAGGGCTATAGGGTTTATGTTGATAGGAGAAACCCTTTATAAAAAGAATTTTGATTCCACTTTGTTAAGATGCGTCAATCTCGAAGAATCGCAGAAATTGATTAAAGAAATACATGAAGGAACCTTCGGGACTCATGCACCAGGGCATATCATGGCTAGGAAAATCCTCAGGGCAGGATACTTTTGGTCCACAATGGAAAAAGACTGTCATCAGTATGCCAGAAAATGTCACAAGTGTCAGGTACATGCGGACAATGTACATGTTCCACCGGTACCTCTCAATGTTATGGCTATCCTTTGGCCATTTGCTATGTGGGGCAGGGATGTTATCGGACCTATTGAGCCTAAGGCATCCAATGGCCATCGATTCATTCTGGTGGCTATCGACTACTTCACCAAGTGGGTAGAAGCTACATCTTATGCACATGTGACTAAAAAAGTAGTGGTCACCTTTGTTAAGAAAAATATCATATGTCGATATGGCATCCCACATCGTCTTATTACTGATAATGGAACCAACTTGAATAACAAGATGATGGAGGAATTATGTCAAGATTTCAAAATTCAACACCATAATTCCTCTCCCTACCGGCCCAAAATGAATGGCGCAGTAGAAGCAGCCAATAAAAACATCAAAAAGATTGTTCAAAAGATGGTTAAAACCTATAGGGATTGGCATGAAATGTTGCCTTTTGCTCTTCATGGTTATCGAACGTCTGTACGAACCTCAACAGGAGCTACTCCATTCTCCCTTGTATATGGAATGGAGGTTGTATTGCCAATAGAGGTCGAAATACCTTCCCTGCGAATTATAATGGAAGCAAAATTAACAGAAGTCGAATGGGTTCAAAGTCGATATGACCAGCTAAACCTTATTGATGAAAAGCGGATGAACACTATATGTCATGGACAAGCCTATCAAAAGAAGATAAAAAAGGCTTATGATAAAAAGGTCCACTCTCATACTTATCAAGAAGGGGATCTAGTGATAAAGAAACTGCTTCCAGCCCAGAAGGATAAAATTGGAAAGTGAGCAGCAAATTACGAAGGACCCTTTGTGGTCAAACGAGCTTTCTCAGGAGGGGCACTTATCCTCACTAATATGGATGGAGAGGAACTTCGACACCCGATCAATTCTCATGCGGTGAAGAAGTATTATGCTTGAAGACATTGCTCATGACCCGTCAGGAATGAAAACCCGCAAAGGGCATCCCTGGGCAAAAGATAGGGTCTATATCCCTCGCTAGGATACGTCCTAGGCAAAAAGTAGAGGTAAAAAAAAGAGAAGAAAAAAAAAACGAACTAAGAGCAATGGTTACCTCGGTCGAAAACCAAAAGGCGGCTAAGGTAACATTCTTCCAGAAGCAAGCAGTCTGCATAGTCTTCACTTTGAGCTCAGGCATCTCAACTGAAGCAATTAGGAGAACCAGGGGGCAGATATCATGGACATGACTGTTTAAGCCTATACAGTATAGCCAACCCTGACCACCCATTCTTCTAAATACTTTTTGAAATCCTTCTATAAAAGAAATAAAACTTTTGCTCATTTATCAATAAAATTCCTTTTCATTTCCTTTCTCTTGACCAAATATTATGGAAATGCCTCATTATTGATAAATCATAAATATGCATAAAGACTTTTAATCAAAAATCAAGCATGCATCTAAAAAGAGGAAGCATAAAAAAATAAGAAAATAATAAATGTCTGCTAGTATATTCTTAGGAAAAAACTAGGGTAGCCTGCTAGATCGAAACCCCAAAAAGACGATCTAGGCAAAAGATAAGGCAAAAGCCCCATAAGATATTCTAGGCAAAAATTAAGGCAGCCTGCTAGATCGAAAACCCATAAAGGGCGGTCTAGGAAAAAGATAGGGCTAAAACCAAAAGATGAATAAAGGAGGAGCCCATCATCATGGTCATAAAGAAGTAGCCCATCGACACATTCATAAGAAGCCAACGGGGGAAGGCCAATTACTTTCTAAATGCATCAAAAGTAAATAAACATTAGATTGCATTTAGGACATCCACACACAAAGTAGTTGCATAATACGACTCTGTCAAAATCAAGAAAAAATAATTTTTCTCAAATAAAAATAAAAAACATGCATATAAGGAGGATAGTCTCCATGCTTATGATTGAAAACAGGAGGCGCCAGAATCCAGCCTCCAAATAAACCTCAAGAAATAAAAAGGCGAAATCAAGACTATTCCAACAAAATTATTCCAGCAGAATAAAGAGCTTCAGGAAAACCAGCTCTAATCTTCTAATCCCAATAAACGAAGGTGCACCAGAAAAAGGTCAACGGAAAGGCTTGATCATCCCCAAGAGGATCCTTGCCTACTCCAGAGGCAAAACAAAAAGACTACCTCACGACTCAGCGGCATCACCACATGGGTCATCAAGCACACTCATGCAAGAATCTCCGCTTCATTCCCCAAAGGAGAATAAGGACTACACAAGAGTCCATCAAAGAAAATACGGAGACAAATCCTCCATATAACCAGGGGACAATAAAAAGAAAGAAAAGAAAAACTTTCATTCCCCAATAGAGGCCACAACGAAAAAAGGCCAAATAAAAAAATCTCCAAGTAAAAGCATATCAAGAAAAGTCTACAAAAAGACAAAAAGAAAAAAAATCTCTTCATCCAGCTCAAATAGGAGCTTCACAAGACCAGGAGCCAAGACTCCATCATCAAAGTTGGATCCCCAGGAAGCTGACAAACTCCTTGGCGAATCTCCAAAAAAGAAAAAAGAAGAAAATTTCTTCATTCCGCTCAATAAAGAGCCTGTCGCCGCCGTCCCTTTCCGACGTCCGGAGGACGTCTTGTGACGTTTGTGCGAGCGGTCGCGAAAAGATGGTTTAGACTCGCGTTTTTGTTTTAAAAGGTTTTCGAAAAGGGGTTCTTATGGAGTCGCCACCAATGTTTTGACCATAAACATTGGAAAAGGAAAAAATGTTGATTTTAAGAAAAACCGCACTTGGCCATTATAACCAGAGTTGGGTAAGGGAGTTAGTTACGTGTGGGGAAGGTGTTAGCACCCCACAACGCCCCTTTCGGGTTCCCTATGACAGATTAATTCATTTAAATAAAGACTACGAGAAATTACGCGATTACCCTATTTTATTACATAATATTAAATGGCTATCTACATGATTTTATTCTATGTCGCATGTATAAAATGATGAATAAAGCTAAATAAAGCAATAAAAGAGATATTAAAATAGCTATCTACATGATCCTATTCTACATGACATAATAAAGCTAAATAAAACAATAAAACAATAAATAAAACAATAAAAGAGAAGGGAATTGAAAAGAACCTCCGTAGCAAGCTTTATATTGAGAACCTCGAACTGTGAGGATGCGTTTTGGCAACCCCTCTCTCTACACAGTCTCTCCTCACCAATACAAGATCGACTCTACTAAAAATTTAAAGAAGAATCAAATGCCGGAATATAATTCCTTAACCGATTGTTACCTATTTAAGGCAATCGGAAAGATCATTCGAGAGAGAGAGAGAAGTAGACAAGTGCTCTAAAGTGTTTCAGAGCTCTCTGGAGTGTCTGTGGTGTGAAAAAGTGGCAAATGAGCCTCCTATTTATAGTTTTTCGCAGCTGGCGCACTTTGGGACGGCCGTCTGGGTTGGGACGGCCGTCTGGACTGGGATGGCCGTCCCAAATGGCAAAATTACACAGAGCGGGACCCCCAGGAAGGCCGGGACGGCCGTCCCACTTAAAATGGGTTTGGGACGGCCGTCCCACATACGGGACGCGCGTCCCAACTGTAAAATGACAGTTGGGACGGCCGTCCCACTTTTGGGACCGTGGTCTCGGCCTGTTTTGTCCAGTTTTCGTGTTCTGGGACCCCGGGAAGCTTTCCTTTCCTTTTTCGGACATAGATTGATGCCGATGTGTGTCCGTTGAAGCTTTATCTTCATATAGGAAGTCTTCTTGGCCTCCAATAAGATGTCGGACGAGCTTTGTCTTTGTGTAAGAAGTCTCTTTAGTCTTTATTGTGTGAATGGGTGAACTCCGTCTTGTTGCAGGAGATCCTTTCTCGGTTTTGGGAAGCCGGATGAACTCCATCTTCGAGTGAAATTCCTCTAGCTTTTATTTTGGGAGGCCGGGCAAAATTAGGGGTCTACAGCTGCCCCCCCTTCGCCTGCCTAACTAATTCGTCGGTTTTTAATATGCCGACAAAATTAGTTGGTAGGGGAAGGAGTTAACCCTTTTGCCCGGTTATCCTTCGGATGCTGCTCCTTGTTGATCCTCTGGATGATAAATATTTTGATAGGTACCAACCCCTATCTGGTGTTTTGACGAGTACGAACCCCCTGTCATGGTAGACCCCCTTCTGTAAGGCCTGATGAGTACACACCCCCATCTGGTGTTTTGACGAGTCTGCATTTTGCTGGATTCTAATGGTTTTTACACCCCCTGCTGGGTGCGAACCTGCAACTTGACAAGGCTCTATTGTGCGAGTCTGTATCTTGACGGACTCTAATGGTTTTTACACCCCCACTGGGTGCGAACCTGCATCTTGACAAGGCTCTAGTGTGCGAGTCTGCATCTTGACGGACTCTAATGGTTTTTACACCCCCACTGGGTGCGAACCTGCATCTTGACATGGTTCTATTGTGCGAGTCTGCATCTTGACGGACTCTAATGGTTTTTACACCCCCACTGGGTGCGAACCTGCATCTTGACATGGTTCTATTGTGCGAGTCTGCATCTTGACGGACTCTAATGGTTTTTACACCCCCACTGGGTGCGAACCTGCATCTTGACATGGTTCTATTGTGCGAGTCTGCATCTTGACGGACTCTAATGGTTTTTACACCCCCACTGGGTGCGAACCTGCATCTTGACATGGTTCTATTGTGCGAGTCTGCATCTTGACGGACTCTAATGGTTTTTACACCCCCACTGGGTGCGAACCTGCATCTTGCTAAGGTTCTAGTGTATTTTTTCACCCCACCGGATGTGAACCTGAATCTTGCTAAGGTTCTAGTGTATTTTTTCACCCCACCGGATGTGAACCTGAATCTTGCTAAGGTTCTAGTGTATTTTTTCACCCCACCGGATGTGAACCTGAATCTTGCTAAGGCTCTAGTGTATTTTTTCACCCCACCGGATGTGAACCTGAATCTTGCTAAGGTTCTATTGTCGGCGGCTTACTGTTTTTGATCATGCGCTTCTGGGGAATAATTGATTTTGACTTTTTTGTTTTAGTCATCCGGCTTTTACCGGGGAGTTTCTGTTGGTTGCCTCTTTTTAGGCGGGAATCCTCTGGGGATTTTGAATCCTCTTATTGATTGTGCCTCTTGATTAGGCGAAGATCTACTTGGGGATTTTGTTGTGCCTCTTGATTAGGCGGGAATCCACTGGGGATTTGTTGATTTTTTGATTGTGCCTCTTGATTAGGCGGGTGCTTCAATAGTGGTGAAGACTTTTTACTTGTTGTTTTTCACCTCTGAATAGGCTGATGTTCTTCTTGAGGATATTTGTTCTTGATAATACCTCTGAGTAGGTAGATGTTTTTTGAAAGCTTTGTGCTTGTATTACCTCTTATAGGTTGATTTCCCGTTTCTTGGGGATATCGGCTCTTTGCTTGTTTCTGAGTAAGCATAGGCATTCTTGGGAGTGAAGGTTTTGTACTTCGCTGGGGATATTCATATTGGGTGCTTAACTCCTTGTGGATCTGTAATTTGTAATTTGCCTTTGCGGTTAGGCTTACTGGGGAGAAAATTTTCTTTTTGGTGATCCACCGGGGGGTTGATTTGCCTTCCTGTGGATGGAATTTTCTCATTTTCTTCTTTTATAGATTTTTCTTGATGTGCTCTTCTTGGGGATCTTCTTTCGGCTTTTTCTTGCTGTGGCCTTTGTTAGAGGATGAAAGGCTTTTCTCTTCTTTCTTTTTGTTGCCCCCCAGTGATGTGGGGGATTTTGACTCTGTTTTTTTTTTTTTTTTTTTTATGGACTTCTTGAGGCGGCGACTCTCTAATGAGTGTGCTTGATGACTCATGCGGTGATGTCTTCGAGTCGTGAGATAATCTTTTTATCTTGCCTCTAGAGTAGACCAGGATCCTCTTGGGGATAATTAAGTCTTTTCCATTGGTTTTTTTTTTTTTTTTTTTTTACATTGATGACTTCCTTTTTCTTGGATGGAAAGATGCTGATTGCAGCTCCAAGTGATTTATGTTTGATGACTCATGTGGTGTTGATACTGAGTCATGGAGTAATTTTTGTGTTGCCTTCGGAGTAGGCAAGGATCCGCTTGGGGCTCATCAAGCCTTTCTGCTGGCTTTTCTGTTTTTGATGTACCTTCTTTTATTGGTGTTTGAGGATAATGGTTGGAGTTATGGTTTTCTTAAAGCTCTTTATTCAGCTAAAATGGTTTTGATTTTGCTTTTCGCGATTTTGATTTTCATATGGAGACTGGATTCTGGCGCCTCCTGTTTTCAATCACAAGTATGGAGACTAGCCTCCTTATATGCATGTTTATTATTCTTGTTTGAAGAAAATTATTTTTTCTTGATTTTGACAAAGTCGTATTATGCAACTACTTTGTGTGTGAATGTCCTAAATGCGATTTAATGTTTATTTATTTTTGATGCATTTAGAAAGTGACTGGCCTTCTCCCGTTGGCTTCTTATGAATACGCCGATGGGCTCCTTCTTTATGATGATGGGCTCATCTTTTACTCATCTTTTAGTTTTAGCCCTATCTTTTGCCTAGACCGCCCTTTACGGGTTTTCGATCTAGCGGGCTGCCTTAATTTTTGCCTAGATCGTTTTTTTTTTTTTTTTTTTTTTTTTTTTAGATGCATGTTTGATCTTTGATTAAAAGTCTTTGCGCATATTTATGATTTATCAATAAAGAGGCATTTCCGTAATATTTGGTCAAGAGAAATGAAATGAAAGGGAATTTTATGAACAAAAGTTTATTTCTTTTATAGAAGGATTACAAAAGGTATTTAGAAGAATGGGTAGTCAAGGTTGGCTGTACTGTATAGGCTTGAACAGTCATGTCTATGATGTCTGCCACCCAGTTCTCCTAATTGCTTCAGTTGAGATGCTTGAGCTCAGAGTGAAGACTATGCAGACTGCTTGCTTCTGGAAGAATGTTATTTTAGCCGCCTTTTCGGTTTTCGACTAAAGTAACCATTGCTCTTAGTTTTTTTTTTTTTTTTTTTTTTTACCTCTTCTTTTTGCCTAGGACGTATCCTAGCGAGGGATATGGACCCTATATTTTGCCCAGGGATGCCCTTTGCGGGTTTTCATTCCTGACGGGTCATGAGCAATGTCTTCAAGCATAATATTTCTTTACCGCGTCAGAATTGATTGGGTGTCAAAGCTCTTCTCCATCCATATTAGTGAGGATAAGTGCCCCTCCTGAAAAAGCTCGTTTGACCACAAAGGGTCCTTCATAATTTGCCGCCCATTTTCCAATTTTATCCTTCTGGGCTGGGAGTAGTTTCTTTACCACTAAATCTCCTTCTTGATAAGTATGAGGGCGGACCTTTTTGTCATAAGCCTTTTTTATTTTCTTTTGATAGGCTTGTCCACGGCTTATGGCATTCAGCCGTTTTTCATCGATAAGGTTTAACTGATCGTATCGACGTTGAACCCATTCGGCTTCTGTTAATTTTGTTTCCATAATAATTCGCAGGGAAGGTATTTCGACCTCTATTGGCAATACGGCTTCCATTCCATATACAAGGGAGAATGGAGTGGCTCCTGTTGAAGTTCGCACAGATGTTCGATAGCCATGAAGAGCAAAAGGCAACATTTCATGCCAGTCCCTATAGGTTTTAACCATCTTTTGAACAATCTTCTTGATGTTCTTATTGGCCGCTTCTACTGCGCCATTCATTTTGGGTCGATAAGGAGAAGAATTATGGTGTTGAATTTTGAAGTCCTGGCATAGTTCTTCCATCATTTTATTATTCAGATTGGTCCCGTTATCGGTAATGAGACGATGTGGAATGCCGTATCGACATATGATATTTTTCTTAATAAAGGTGACCACTACTTTTCTAGTCACATGTGCATACGATGCAGCTTCTACCCACTTAGTGAAATAATCAATGGCCACCAAAATGAATCGGTGACCATTGGACGCCTTAGGTTCAATAGGTCCGATGACATCTATGCCCCACATAGCGAACGGCCAAGGGATAGCCATAACGTTGAGAGGTATCGGTGGAACATGTACATTATCTGCGTGTATTTGACACTTGTGACATTTTTTAGCATACTGATAACAATCTCTTTCCATTGTGGACCAAAAGTATCCTGCTCTGAGAATCTTCCTAGCCATGATGTGCCCTGGTGCGTGAGTCCCAAAGGTTCCTTCGTGTATTTCTTTAATCAATATCTGGGCTTCTTCGGGATTGACGCATCTTAACAAAGTAGAATCACAATTCTTTTTATAGAGGGTTTCTCCTATCAACATAAATCCTATAGCCCTTTTCCGAATGGTCCTTTTATCATTGTCACTTATTCCCTCGGGGTATTCACCCTTTATCAAGTATCGCCTTATGTCATGATACCAAGGGTTTTCGTCTTTTTCACTGTCCACCATCATGCAGAAGGCTTGTTTGTCGTGCCTTTTGACTTGGATGATGGGCATCTCATGTTCCTGCCCTAGTGCGAACATGGATGATAATGTTGCCAGCGCATCCGCAATCTGGTTATCCTCCCGAGGGATATACTCGAAACTAATGTTTTCCATTTGTGAAGTCATCTTACGGATATGCTCCAGATAGGGGATTAATTTGGAATTTCTAGTTTCCCATTCACCCTTGAGCTGGTAAATAACAAGGGACGAGTCACCGAATACTTTGAGTTTGGTTACCCCGTGATCCAAGGCCGCTTGAATACCTAGAGCACAGGCTTCATATTCCGCCATATTGTTTGTACAGTCAAAGGTTAATCTGGCTGTTATCGGGATATGCTTCTTTTCAGGCGATATTAAAATAGCTCCGATCCCATGTCCCAGTAAGTTTGAAGCTCCATCGAAAAACATGACCCATTTATCATTTTTAAGCTCTTCATGTTGGATATGCATTATATGCTCATCTGGAAAATCATCTTGGAGGGATTGATATTCGTCTGTTGGCCCATGTGCCAGGTAGTCTGCCAAAGGACTGCCTTTGATAGCTTTCTGAGTGACATGAATGATATCAAATTCTGAGAGAAGTACTTGCCATCTAGCTATCCTCCCGGTCAAGATGGGTTTTTCAAACAAGTATTTGATTGGGTCCATTTTGGAAATTAACCAAGTTGTATGTCTGATCATATATTGTCGAAGGCGTTGAGTTGCCCACACCAATGCACAACATGTCTTTTCGAGTGGTGTATAGCGGGTTTCATAATTTAGAAATTTTTTACTGAGGTAATATATGGCTTGTTCTTTCTTTCCGGTATCATCTTGTTGACCGAGTACACATCCCATGGATTCATCGAGTACTGATAGGTAAAGAATTAGGGGTCTCCCTTCCACAGGTGGTATCAGTACTGGAGGATTAGTTAGGCATATTTTGATCTTTTCGAAGGCTTGTTGGCATTCATCGTTCCAAACTGTCGATTGGTTTTTACGCAATAACTTGAAGATAGGCGTACATTTATCTGTTAATTGCGCAATGAATCGTGCGATGTAGTTTATTCGACCTAGGAACCCTCTGACTTCTTTTTCTGTTCTTGGTGGGGGCATTTCTAGGATTGCCTTTGTTTTATCAGGGTCCACCTCGATTCCTTTTTTACTGACGATAAACCCGAGAAGTTTTCCTGATCGTACCCCGAATGTGCATTTAGCCGGATTAAGCTTAATCTGGTATTTTCGAAGCCGATTGAATAGTTTCTTTAAGTGTAGGAGGTGGTCTGTCTCATTTTTGGACTTGACAATCATATCATCCACGTATACTTCGATTTCTTTGTGAATCATATCATGAAATAGTGTAACCATAGCCCTTTGATAGGTTGCCCCCGCGTTCTTAAGTCCGAAAGGCATTACTCTATAACAAAATGTCCCCCATGGCGTAATGAAGGAAGTTTTTTCTCTGTCTTCGACAGCTAATTTGATTTGATTATACCCTGCATATCCGTCCATGAAAGAATAGAGAGTATTTGTAGCAGTGTGATCTACGAGCATATCAATATGTGGTAAGGGAAAATCATCTTTTGGACTTGCACGGTTTAGGTCCCGGTAATCTACGCATACTCTGATTTTTCCATTTTTCTTGACAACTGGCACTATGTTTGCCAACCATTCAGGGTATTTTGACACAATCAGAAAATTGGCCTCCAACTGTTTTTCTACTTCTTCTTTAATTTTTAAGGACCATTCTGGTTTTACTCTTCTGAGTTTCTGTTTAACGGGCCGAAATCCCTCTTTTAATGGTAATCGGTGCTCCACTATACTTTTATCGATTCCAGGCATATCATGGTAGGACCACGCAAACACGTCCATATATTCTCTTAGCAATTGTATTAGTTTTTCTTTGACATCATCGTCAATTTGGGTTCCAATATTTACTTCTTTCTTATTATCTTCTTGTCCCAAATTGATGACCTTAGTTTTCTCCTGATGGGGCTGTATTGATTGCGCTTCTTTTTCTAGCAGTCTTTGCATGTCCGGGGAAATGGTCCCCTCCTCACTGTCTGACTCAATCCATTCGTCTTCAGCTTTCAGATCTTCCAAGGAGTTTTCAATCACAGACATGACTGTATGGGTTATGCTTTGTTTTAGATTTCTTTATGAGATGTATGAGAGAGAAAAGAATGAAAGAGAATATGGATATTAAAAAAATGCCTTATTGTATTGATAGAAGAAAATATTTACAAAGCCCTTATTAACCAAAAATCTCGTGATCATGGGCAGGGATCACGAGAAATACATCGGAAGTTTTTTTTCGATATATTATTTTTTTTCTATATTTTTTATTGTAAAAGATGGTAAAAATGATGAGCCCTAATCTGCTGGTCTTCCTTATCCTGTCTTTTATTCGAGCTTTAATAAGGGCTGGTCATCCACCTGCGGAGTAGATGTATCAAAGGTAATCCATCCTGCGTCTATTAGATTCTGGACTTTGTGTTTTAAGGCTACACAGTTTTCGATGGAGTGTCCCGGAGAACTTGAATGGTAATCACAGCTTTCATTAGATTTATACCATTCCGGGTATGGTGGTTCCATTTTCCTGGGAGGGACACGAACGAGGAGCTTGGCGTCCAATAATTTCAAAAACAGACTTCCGTAGGAGGTAGGTATGGAAGTGAATTTCCTCTCTTGTCTACGTGGCTTGGCTTGTTGCGAGGATGCAGAAGGAGTGGCAATATTAACTGCATTCACATCTCCTTCCTTCTTCTTTCCAATATTCTTTTTAAAAGTTTGAGTAGAGGAATTGGAGGATGTTTGTTGTATAATTCTTCCACTCTTCAAACCTTGCTCTACTCTCTCTCCTATGATGACTACATCCGCAAAGAGTGTTGATGTATTCCCTATCATTTTGTCGTAATAGGGACCGGTTAGAGAATTGATGAACATGGATGTAGTTTCCTTGTCGGATAGAGGAGGTTCCACTTGTGCTGCCAATTCCCTCCATCTTTGAGCATATGCTTTGAAGGATTCGTCGTTTTTCTTGCTTAATAATTGTAGATCTGCTCTTTCAGGGGTCAGATCAATATTATATTTATAACGACGAAGAAATGCATCTGCCATATGTCTCCAGGTTTGTATTTGCCCTCCTTCTAGTTGCATATACCAGTTTAAGGCTGATTCAGCCAGGCTCTCTTGAAAGCAGTGGATCAGGAGTTTTTCATTATCAGCATGTGCAGCCATCTTTCGGCAGTACATAGTAAGATGGTTTCTTGGGCAGGTCGTTCCCATGTATTTCGGGAAGTCCGGAGTTTTGAACTTGATAGGGAATTGGATGTTTTTAACGAGACACATATCAGCCGCCTCTTTTATATCAAAGTTATGTCCTTCCATGGCTCTCAGCCTCTCTTCAAGAGCAGTGATTTGTTGTTTTGATATTTCAGGAGCATGAATATGTACTGCTCTTGTATCAGATGGGTCATGCTCACTCTGGGGTTCCTCTTCTTCTTCCTGGTGGGAGGCTTGTCCATTCTGAGGACCCTCTTGATGAAGATTCTGTTGATGCATCATATCTAACATTTGAGCCATTTGTTCTTTCAGCGTATTAAGCTCGGCGGTGAGCTTTCGGTTTTGTTCTTCTAGTTGCTCCATCTTCTTAGCCTTTTGAGCACGAGTGAGGACGGGCGGAAGACCAGCCACCTTCTAAATGATTTTAATGATTCTTATTATAACTTTTTATTTTAGATGATTAGCGTGGAATAAATATGCCCTAGGATGAATGTGTTTATGCATGAGAGATTTTATTATGATGATGTTTATGCATACTTTTCTTAATGCATTGGTTTTCTCTTTTGGTTTTACCACTTATTGAATGATGCGGTATGAATGATACGACTTTGCCAGGAATTTTGTAAAAAGGTATTTTTATGACCTTAATGTTTTTATATTTTTTTTATGATTTTTAGGTTTTTTCATTTTTTTGTCTGTTGTATGATTACCCTGTGCTAATGCATCAATACAAATGCAGCAAACGTATGCACACACAATTCATACATCCACGAGCAGAGCCACGCTTATTTAATCACGAGGTAGGGTTTTCCTGCAGAAACGTGCTTGGTTTAGGTGGTTCTAACTGTTCTCACCAGGCCAAAGGTCCCCAAGGTGCCCCCATTATAGGGACCTCTCAATCTCTCAATCCTCGGGTCATGCACGGAACTCCATGGCGACACCCTTAGATCAAAAGAAGAGAGTTATCACCTTGAGTTGGTGGTTTTCCGACAACGGTAGTAGCCCCGTGTGCCAACTAACCGATCGTATCTGCCACCCACTCCCTATAGATATTCACTCTTGCCCCCGGGTATAGAGGGACTGTTGTGTGCAAGGGTTTTTGTGTGCAATTTATATTTCAAACAATTGCAGAAATAATCATACAGCAGTTATTTAAAGCCATACAATAAAAACATACAGAAGGGTAAAGGCGTAATTTCAAATCTTTACTTAGTTTGAATTTATCTGTCACTAAATGGGATCAACTCTCGGACTTCCCCAGTGGAGTCGCCATCTGTCGCCGCCGTCCCTTTCCGACGTCCGGAGGACGTCTTGTGACGTTTGTGCGAGCGGTCGCGAAAAGATGGTTTAGACTCGCGTTTTTGTTTTAAAAGGTTTTCGAAAAGGGGTTCTTATGGAGTCGCCACCAATGTTTTGACCATAAACATTGGAAAAGGAAAAAATGTTGATTTTAAGAAAAACCGCACTTGGCCATTATAACCAGAGTTGGGTAAGGGAGTTAGTTACGTGTGGGGAAGGTGTTAGCACCCCACAACGCCCCTTTCGGGTTCCCTATGACAGATTAATTCATTTAAATAAAGACTACGAGAAATTACGCGATTACCCTATTTCATTACATAATATTAAATGGCTATCTACATGATTTTATTCTATGTCGCATGTATAAAATGATGAATAAAGCTAAATAAAGCAATAAAAGAGATATTAAAATAGCTATCTACATGATCCTATTCTACATGACATAATAAAGCTAAATAAAACAATAAAACAATAAATAAAACAATAAAAGAGAAGGGAATTGAAAAGAACCTCCGTAGCAAGCTTTATATTGAGAACCTCGAACCGTGAGGATGCGTTTTGGCAACCCCTCTCTCTACACAGTCTCTCCTCACCAATACAAGATCGACTCTACTAAAAATTTAAAGAAGAATCAAATGCCGGAATATAATTCCTTAACCGATTGTTACCTATTTAAGGCAATCGGAAAGATCATTCGAGAGAGAGAGAGAAGTAGACAAGTGCTCTAAAGTGTTTCAGAGCTCTCTGGAGTGTCTGTGGTGTGAAAAAGTGGCAAATGAGCCTCTTATTTATAGTTTTTCGCAGCTGGCGCACTTTGGGACGGCCGTCTGGGTTGGGACGGCCGTCTGGACTGGGATGGCCGTCCCAAATGGCAAAATTACACAGAGCGGGACCCCTAGGAAGGCCGGGACGGCCGTCCCACTTAAAATGGGTTTGGGACAGCCGTCCCACTTTTGGGGCCATGGTCTCGGCCTGTTTTGTCCAGTTTTCGTGTTCTGGGACCCCGGGAAGCTTTCCTTTCCTTTTTCGGACATAGATTGATGCCGATGTGTGTCCGTTGAAGCTTTATC
Organism: Sphenostylis stenocarpa; assembly: GCA_963425845.1. Taxonomy (NCBI): domain Eukaryota; kingdom Viridiplantae; phylum Streptophyta; class Magnoliopsida; order Fabales; family Fabaceae; genus Sphenostylis; species Sphenostylis stenocarpa. The sequence continues at coordinate 49,897,109 of OY731404.1, forward strand.
TTCATATAGGAAGTCTTCTTGGCCTCCAATAAGATGTCGGACGAGCTTTGTCTTTGTGTAAGAAGTCTCTTTAGTCTTTATTGTGTGAATGGGTGAACTCCGTCTTGTTGCAGGAGATCCTTTCTCGGTTTTGGGAAGCCGGATGAACTCCATCTTCGAGTGAAATTCCTCTAGCTTTTATTTTGGGAGGCCGGGCAAAATTAGGGGTCTACAGAGCCTCACAAAGTCAGGAGCTCAAGACTAAATCAAATCAAGGATTGGATCCCCAGGAAGTCAATAAAAAAATTCCCCAGGGATCACCAAAATGAAAAGAGAAAAAAGATATCTTTTCATTCAAAGAAAAAGTCAATGTGCATAAAAGGCGCACATATGTAAAATCCAAATCGCGAAAAAGAGATACAAATTGCGAGAAAAAGGTAAAAACTCATTCCACAGCAGGAATAAGAGCATAGACAAAGACAGCTCAAAACAACAGCATCCAATAAAGAGTCAAAAACTCCATTCCTCCCTAGGGGGGCAATTCAAAATAGATCTCCGGAAAACGATCAAAATCCCTGGTGGATCACCAAAAAGAAAAATATCCCCAGCAAGCCTACCAGCAAAGGCAAACTACAAATTCATATCCTTAGGAAGTTAATTACCTGTAACACCCAATATGGATATCCCCAGTGAAATGCAAAGCCTTCACTCCCAAGAAAACATCTACCTACTCAGAGGTATTATCAAGAGCAAACATCCTCAAGCAGAACATCGACCTATTCAGAGGCGAAAAGACAGTAAAGTCTTCACCATCGCTGAAGCACATGCCTAAAAACAAGAGGCACAATCAAAAATCCCCAGGAGATTCTTGCCTAAAATAAGAGGCAACCAACAAGAAATCCCCAACAAGACCGGATGGCTAAAAGCCAAAAACGAAGAATCCCCGGCAAGACCGGATGGCTAAAAGGAAAAACCAAAAAGCGAGGAATCCCCGGCAAAGACCGGATGGCTAAAAAGAAAAGCCAAAAACAAAGAAATCCCCGGTAAAATCGGATGACTAAAAAAGAAAAGTCAAAAAGAAAAATCAATCATTCCCCATGGAATAGGTGCATGATCAGAGACAATAAGCCGCCAGCACATCTCCAAAACCAGATGAGGGTCTGTACTCATCAATCAAAAGACCGAATGCCGAAAAAGAGCATCCCAAGAGCCTTATAGAATAGGGTCCATACTAGGTGGGGGTAGGTACCCACAAGAGCCTTATAGAATAGGGTTCGTACCGGGTGAGGGTAGGTACTCACCAGAGCCTTATAAAATAGGGTTCGTACCAGGTGAGGGTAGGTACCCACAAGAGCCTTATAGAATAGGGTTCGTACCAGGTGGGGGTAGGTACCCACAAGAGCCTTATAGAATAGGGTTCGTACCGGGTGGGGGTAGGTACCCACAAGAGCCTTATAGAATAGGGTTCGTACCAGGTGGGGGTAGGTACCCACAAGAGCCTTATAGAATAGGGTTCGTACCGGGTGGGGGTAGGTACCCACAAGAGCCTTATAGAATAGGGTTCGTACCAGGTGGGGGTAGGTACCCACAAGAGCCTTATAGAATAGGGTTCATACCGGGTGAGGGTAGGTACTCATCAGAGCCTTATAGAATAGGGTTCGTACCGGGTGAGGGTAGGTACTCACCAGAGCCCTATAGAATAAGGTTCGTACTAGTAAAAGCCTTATAAAATAAGGTTTATACCGGATGAGGGTAGGTACTCATCAGAATCTAGCAAAAGTGCAGATTCGTACCAGGTGGGGGTAGGTACCCACGAAAGCCTTATAAAATAAGGTTTATACCGGATGAGGGTAGGTACTCATCAGAATCTAGCAAAAGTGCAGATTCGTACCAGGTGGGGGTAGGTACCCACCATAACCTTATAAAATAAGGTTTATACCGGATGAGGGTAGGTACTCATCAGAATCTAGCAAAACGTAGATTCGTACCAGGTGGGGGTAGGTACCCACAAGAGCCTTATAAAATAAGGTTTGTACCAGATGAGGGTAGGTACTCATCAAAAAACTTAGCAAAATGCGTCAGGTAGAGTAAAATACTCACCGGAGCATCACAAAAATGGGTTGCAAATACCTTGCTTCTGTTAGAGGATAGTTCAAGTATTGAGCACCTCGGAAGTAAGTACCCACAAGAGTTTAGCAAAATGCGAACTCATACCAGGTGAGGGTAGGTACTCATTAAAAGCTTGCAGAACAAGGTCCATACCAAGTGGGGGTAGGTACCCACAAGAACCTTATGGAATATGGTTCAGAATCTAGCAAAGAGAAAATTCATACCTAGTGGGGGTAGGTACCCACAAGAGTCTAGTAAAATGCAGACTCATACCTGGTGAGGGTAAGTACTCACCAGAGCCTTATAAATTAAGGCTCAAACCAGATAAGGGTTGGTACCTATAAAAAATATTTATCATCCGGAGGATCAGCAAAGGAGCATCTGAAGGATAACCGGGCAAAAGGGTTAACTCCTTCCCCTACCAACTAATTTTATCGGCATATTAAGCCAACAAATTAGCCAGGCAGGTGAAGAGGGGGCAGCTGTAGACCCCTAATTTTGCCCGGCCTCTCAATAAAGGCTAAGGAGACTTCCTATAACAAGATAAAGTTCGCCCGACATCTCAATAAAGGCCAACAAGACTTCCTATATGAAGATAAAGCTTCAATGGGCATCTATCGGCATCAATCGACGTCCGAATAAAGAAAGGAAAGCTTCCCGGGGGTCCCAGAACACAAAAGCTGGGCAAAACAAGTTGAGACAGCCGTCCCAAATGTGGGACGGCCGTCCCAAGCTGCCCTGGCAAAGTGGGACGCCCGTCCCAAAGGTGAGACGCGCGTCTCATGTCCCAAATTTGAATGGGACGACTGTCCCAAATCCCAGACGGCCGTCCCAACCTCTCCAGACGCTCATCCTTGATTTCCAAGCTCCGGACGGCCGTCCCAAGCTGCCAGGCTACGAAAACTATAAATAGGAGGCTCATTTGTCACTTTTTGACACCCCAGACAACTCCCAGTACTTGTCTTCTCTTCCTACTTCGAATGAACTCTCTGATTGCCTTGATAAGGTAACAATCAGTTAAGGAATTATATTTCAGCATTCGATTCTTCTGTAAAAATTTAGTCGAGTCGATCTTGTATTTGGAGAGGAGAGTCTTTGTAAAGTGAGGGATTGCCAAAATGCATCCTTACGATCAAAGATTCGCAATACAAAGCTTGCTACGGAGGTTCTTTTCACTTCTCTTCTCTTTTACTTCTTTATTTATTGCTTTATGTATGCAAAATGAAATAAAGTCATTTAGATAGCCATTTTTAATAAAATAGGGTAATCGCGTAATTTATCGTAATCTTCACTTAAATGAATTAATCCGTCATAGGGAACCCGAAAGGGGCGTTGTGGGGTGCTAACACCTTCCCCACACGTAACTAACTCCCTTACCTAACTCTGGTTATAATGGCCAAGTTTAGTTTTTATTAAAATCAACGCCTTTTTATCCTTTTCCAATGTTTATTGTCAAAACATTGGTGGCGACTCCATAAGAACCCCTTTTCGAAAACCTTGCTTTTATTAGAGGATAGTTCAGTTGTTGAGCACCTCGGAAGCAATGAACATAATTTTAACATAAAACGCGAGTCTTAACCATATTTTCGTGACCGATCGCATAAAACGTTCGAGATGTCCCGGGACGTCGGAATGGACGGTGGCGACATACCCTTTTTATAATCATTGGGTCCGATCAAGTTATTTGAAATGAATTTATCTTGGGAATCCACTTCATTCTACCTCTAGGAATAGCATACTTCTTAATTCTACAATATTTTACAGAATGACCTTTTTTCATGCAGTAGAAACATTTAACCACTGATGATGAGTATGGTTTCCTGTTTATGTGTTTTTCTGGATTTCATCCTAGATTTAAATCCTATACCAGATTTGACAAAAATCAGTTTTGTGACCCAAGAAGAACGTCAAGATTAGCTTGACCTTGTGTAAACTTTGAAACAGTCTGTGATAAAAAATCAATCTTCTTTTGTAATTCTGAACAATTAATACATGGTTTATTACATACACAATCAGAATTATCATGGATTAATTTTAAAAAATCAAGATCAGTTTCATCTTCAAGAATTTTCTTTTCAAGAGAATCTACTTTATTTACTAGCCAATTATTCATGTCTTTTAGCCTATCATTTTCTTTTTGCAGTTTCTTAGCTTCTTCATGCATTTCATTAAATGCTTCTTATAATGAATTATAATTCACTAAATTTGAAGAAGAGTTAGAACTTACACTGCTGGTTTGATTTGCCATTAGACACAAGTTGGCTTCTTCATTATCAGAATTTTCTGTTGATGAAGTATCATTATCATCCCATGCTACATATGCTCTTCTTTTGACTATTTCTTCTTTCTTGTCATTGTATTTGTTCTTTTCTGGGCACTCCATTCTTACATGACCCTACTTATCGCAACCATAACATTTATAGTTAAAAGAATCAGATTTTTTCACATACCTTTTGTGTTTTTCTTTATCTTGAATCTTTTTCTTGAGAAATTTGTTGAACTTTCTGACAAGCAGTCCAAGGTTTTCACTTTCCTCCTCTGATTCTTGACTTCTTTCTTCAACCTTGAGTGCTATACTTCTACCTTTTTTCTCAGAGACTTCTTGCTCATTGAATCTGTTAATTTCCATCTCATGTTCTCTGAGTTTGCCAAACAAGGAAGCTGTTGTCATGACTGATAAGTCTTTTGATTCTGAGATTGATGTGATCTTAGGCTGCCATGACCTGTCAAGACATTTCAGAACTTTAATATTTAATTCTTCTTTATCAAAAGTTTTACCTAAGCCCATTAGATGATTGATGATATGTGTGAAGCGCTTCTTCACATCTGCAATACTTTCTCCAGTTTGCATTTTGAACAACTCATATTCTCTTATGAGAGTATGTTTTCTGGCTCTCTTCACATCAGTTGTTCCCTCATGAGTAACCTCAAGAACTTCCCACATTTCCTTGGCAGATTTGCATTGGGAGACCCTGAAAAACTCATCCATATTTAGTGCAGAAGTAATTATATTTTTAGCAGTACAATCACTTTGAACTTTTTTCTTTTCTTCATCATTTAAGCTGGACCATTCTTTTTCTGTAATTAATGGACCATTAGCAATTACATCCCAAACATTTCTATCAATAGATTCAATAAATATCTTCATCCTAATCTTCCAAAAAGGATAATCTGTTCCACAAAACAGTGGAGGTCTATTAATGGAAGCCCCCTCAGAAAAAGGTAATTTGTTTTCAGCCATTTAAAAAATTTTGACCGAAAGCCTTGAGTATTTTTCAAGACCTGTAGACCCCTAATTTTGCCCGGCCTCTCAAAATAAAAGCTAGAGGAATTTCACCCAAAGATGGAGTTCATCCGGCTTCCCAAAACCGAGAAGGACCTCCCACAACAGAAGACAGAGTTCACTCATTCACACAATAAAAGCCAAAAGAGACTTCCTACACAAAGACAAAGCTCGCCCGGCATCTTAATGAAGGCCAAGAAGACTTCCTATATGAAGATAAAGCTTCAACGGACACACATCGACATCAATCTATGTCCGAAAAAGGAAAGGAAAGCTTCCCGGGGTCCCAGAACACGAAAACTGGACAAAACATGTCGAGACCACGGTCCCAGAAGTGGGACGGCCGTCCCAACTGCTATTTTACAGTTGGGACGCGCGTCCCGAATGTGGGACCGCCGTCCCAAACCCAATTTAAGTGGGACGGCCGTCCCGGCTTCCCTGGGGGTTGGGACGGCCATCCCAGTCCAGACGGCCGTCCCAACCCAGACGGCCGTCCCAAAGTGCGCCAGCTGCGGAAAACTATAAATAGGAGGCTCATTTGCCACTTTTTCACACCACAGACACTCCAGAGAGCTCTGAAACACTTTAGAGCACTTGTCTACTTCTCTCCCTTTCTCGAATGATCTTTCCGATTGCCTTAAATAGGTAACAATCGGTTAAGGAATTATATTCCGGCATTCGATTCTTCTTTAAATTTTTAGTGGAGTCGATCTTGTATTGGTGAGGAGAGACTGTGTAGAGAGAGGGGTTGCCAAAACGCATCCTCACGAGTTCGAGATTCTCAATATAAAGCTTGCTACGGAGGTTCTTTTCAATTCCCTTCTCTTTTATTGTTTTATTTATGGTTTTATTGTTTTATTTAGCTTTATTATGTCATGTAGAATAGAATCATGTAGATAGTCATTTTAATATCTCTTTTATTGCTTTATTTAGCTTTATTTATATAAAATTATGTAGATAGTTATTTCAATATTATGCAATAAAATAGGGTAATCGCGTAATTTCTCGAAATCTTCTCTTTAAATGAATTGATCTGTCATAGGGAACCCGAAAGGGGCGTTGTGGGGTGCTAACACCTTCCCCATACGTAACTAACTCCCTTACCCAACTCTGGTTATAACGGCCAAGTTGTTTATTTTATAAAATCAACGCCTTTCTTTCTTTTTTCCTTTTCCAATGTTTACGGTCAAAATATTGGTGGCGACTCCATAAGAACCCCTTTTCGAAAACCTTGCTTTTATTAGAGGATAATTCAATTGTCGGACACCTCGGAAGCAATGAACACATTTTAAAACAAAAAACGCGAGTCTAAACCATCTTTTCGCGACCGCTCGCATAAACGTTTCGAGACGTCCCCGGGACGTCGGAAAGGGACGGCGGCGACAGATGGCGACTCCACTGGGGAAGCTAGAGAGTTGATCCCATTTAGTGACAGATAAATTCATACTAAGTAAAGATTTGAAATTACGCCTTTACCCTTCTGTATGTTTTTATTGTATGGCTTTATATAACTGCTGTATGATTATTTCTGCAATTGTTTGAAATATAAATTGCACACAAAAACCCTTGCACACAACGGTCCCTCTATACCCGGGGGCAAGAGTGAATATCTATAGGGAGTGGGTGGCGAGATACGATCGGTTAGTTGGCACACGGGGCTACTACCGTTGTCGGAAAACCACCAACTCAAGGTGATAACTCTCTTCTTTTGGTCTAAGGGTGTCGCCACGGAGTTCAGTGCATGACCCGAGGATCGAGAGATTGAGAGGTCCCTATAATGGGGGCACCTTGGGGACCTTTGGCCTGGTGAGAACAGTTAGAACCACCTAAACCAAGCACGTTTCGCAGGAAAACCCTACCTCGTGATTAAATAAGCGTGGCTCCGCTCGTGGATGTATGAATTGTGTGTGCATACGTTTGCTTGCATTTGTATTGATGCATTAGCATAGGGTAATCATACAACAAACAAAAAAGTGAAAAACCCTAAAAATCATAAAAAATATAAAAACCAGTTAAAACCATAAAAATACCTTTTTACAAAATTCTTGGCAAAGTCGTATCATTCATACCACATCATCCAATAAATGGTAAAACCAAGAGAGAAAACCAATGCATTAAGAAAAGTATGCATAAACATCATCATAATAAAATCTCTCATACATAAACACATTCATCCTAGGGCATATTTATTCCACACTAATCATTTAAAATAAAAAGTCATAATAAGAATCATTAAAATCATTTAGAAGGTGGCTGGTCTTCCGCCCGTCCTCACTCGTGCTCAAAAGGCTAAGAAGATGGAACAACTAGAAGAACAAAACCGAAAGCTCACCGCTGAGCTTACTACACTGAAAGAGCAAATGGCTCAAATGTTAGAAATGATGCATCAACAGAATCTCCATCAAGAGGGTCCTCGGAATGGACAAGCCTCTCACCAGGAAGAAGAAGAGGAACCTCGGAATGAGCATGATCAATCTGGTACAAGAGCAGTACATATTCATGCTCCTGAAGTATCAAAACAACAAATCACTGCCCTTGAGGAGAGATTAAGAGCCATGGAAGGGCATAATTTTGATGTCAAAGAAGCGGCTAATATGTGCCTCGTCAAAAATATCCAATTCCCTAACAAATTCAAAGCTCCGAATTTCCCAAAATACATAGGACTAACTCGCCCCAAAAGCCATCTTACAATGTACTTGCCGTAAGATGGCTGCATATGCTTGATAATGAAAAACTCGTGATCCACTTGTTTTCAAGAGAGCTTGGCTGAATCAGCTCTAAGCTGGTATATGCAGCTGGAAGGGAACCAAATCCAAACCTGGAGACATTTGGCAGATGCATTTCTTCATCGTTATAAATACAATATTGATCTGACCCCTGAAAGAGCAGATCTACAATTATTAAGCAAGAAAAACGACGAATCCTTCAAAGCATATGCCCAAAGATGGAGAGAATTGGCAGCACAAGTGGAACCTCCTCTATCCAACAAGGAAACTACATCCATGTTCATCAATTCTCTGACTGGTCCCTATTACGACAAAATGATAGGAAATACATCAACACTCTTTGCGGATGTAGTCATCATAGGAGAAAGAGTGGAGCAAGGTTTGAAGAGTGGAAGAATTGTACAACAAACTTCCTCCAATTCCTCTACTCAAACTTTTAAAAAGAATTTTGGAAAGAAAAAGGAAGGGGACGTGAATGCAATTAATATTGCCACTCTTTCTGCCTCCTCGCAACAAACCAAGCCACGCAGACAAGAGAGGAAATTCACCTCCATACCTACCTCCTACGGAAGTCTGTTGATAAAATTGTTGGATGCTAAACTCCTTGTGCGAATCCCTCCCAAGAAGATGGAACCACCCTATCCAGAATGGTATAAGCCAAATGAAAAATGCAATTATCATTCGGACGCGCCAGGACATTCGGTAGATAACTGCATAGCTTTGAAGCATAAGGTCCAAGATTTAATAGATGCGGGATGGATTACCTTTGACGCATCTACTCCAAAGGTGGACGACCAGCCCTTATCAAAGCCCGAATAAAAGACGGGATAAGGAAGACCAGCAGATTAGGGCTCATCATTTTTACCATCTTTTGCAATAAAAAATATAGATAAAAAAAATATATCAAAAAAAAAAAACTTTCGATGTATTTCTCGTGATCCCTGCCCATGATCACGAGATTTTTGGTTAATAAGGGCTTTGTAAATATTTTCTTCTATCAATACAATAAGGCATTTTTTTTTTAATATCCATATTCTCTTTCATTCTTTTCTCTCTCATACATCTCATAAAGAAATCTAAAACAAAGCATAACCCGTACAGTCATGTCCGTGATTGAAAACTCCTTGGAAGATCTGAAAGCTGAAGACGAATGGATTGAGTCGAGACGAGTGAGGAGGGGACCATTTCCCGGACATGCAAAGACTGCTAGAAAAAGAAGCGCAATCAATACAGCCCCATCGGGAGAAAGCTGAGTCTATCAATTTGGGATCAGAAGATGATAAGAAAGAAGTAAATATTGGGACCCAAATTAACGATGATGTCAAAGAAAAACTAATACAATTGCTAAGAGAATACATGGACGTGTTTGCGTGGTCCTACCATGATATGCCTGGAATCGATAAAAGTATAGTGGAGCATCGATTACCATTAAAAGAGGGATTTCGGCCCGTTAAACAGAAACTCAGAAGAGTAAAACCAGAATGGTCCTTAAAAATTAAAGAAGAAGTAGAAAAACAGTTGGATGCCAATTTCCTGATCGTCTCAAAATACCCTGAATGGTTGGCGAACATCGTGCCAGTTGTAAAGAAAAATGGAAAAATCAGAGTATGTGTAGATTACAGGGACCTAAACCGTGCAAGTCCAAAAGATGATTTTCCCTTACCACATATCGATATGCTCGTAGATCACACTTGCTACAAATACCCTTTATTCTTTCATGGATGGATATGCAGGGTATAATCAAATCAAATTGGCTGTCGAAGACAGAGAAAAAACTTCCTTCATTACGCCATGGGGGACATTTTGTTATAGAGTAATGCCTTTTGGACTTAAGAATGCGAGGGCAACCTATCAAAGGGCTATGGTTACACTATTTCACGATATGATTCACAAAGAAATCGAAGTATACGTGGACGATATGATTGTCAAGTCCAAAAATGAGACAGATCACCTCTTACACTTAAAGAAATTATTCAATCGGCTTCGAAAATACCAGATTAAGCTTAATCCGGCTAAATGCACGTTCGGAGTACGATCAGGAAAACTCCTTGGGTTCATCGTCAGTAAAAAAGGAATCGAGGTGGACCCTGATAAAACAAAGGCAATCCTAGAAATGCCCCCACCAAGAATAGAAAAAGAAGTCAGAGGGTTCTTAGGCCGAATAAACTACATCGCACGGTTCATTGCGCAATTAACAGATAAATGTACGCCCATCTTCAAGTTATTGCGTAAAAACCAATCGACAGTTTGGAACAACGAATGCCAACGAGCCTTCGAAAAGATCAAAATGTGCCTAACTAATCCTCCAGTACTGATACCACATGTGGAAGGGAGACCCCTAATTCTTTACCTATCAGTACTCGACGAATCCATGGGATGTGTACTCGGTCAACAAGATGATACTGGAAAGAAAGAACAAGCCATATATTACCTCAGTAAAAAATTTCTAAACTATGAGACCCGTTATACACCACTCGAAAAAACATGTTGTGCATTGGTGTGGGCAACTCAACGCCTTCGACAATACATGGTCGGACATACAACTTGGTTAATTTCCAAAATGGACCCAATCAAATACTTGTTTGAAAAACCCATCTTGGCCAGGAAGGATAGCTAGATGGCAAGTACTCCTCTCGGAATTTGATATTATTCATATCACTCAGAAAGCTATCAAAGGCGAGTCCTTTGGCGAGACTACACTGGCACATGGGCCAACAGACGAATATCAATCCCTCCAAGATGATTTTCCGGATGAGCATATAATGCATATCCAACATGAAGAGCTTAAAAATGATAAATGGATCATGTTTTTCGATGGAGCTTCAAACTTCTTGGGACATGGGATTGGAGCTATTTTAATATCACACGAAAAGAAGCATATCCAGATAACGACTAGATTAACCTTTGATCTGTACAAACAATATGGCGGAATATGAAGCACTGTGCTCTAGGTATTCAAGCGGCCTTGGATCACGGGGTAACCAAACTCAAAGTATTCGGTGACTCATCCCTTGTTATTTACCAGCTCAAGGGTGAATGGGAAACTAGAAACTCCAAATTAATCCCCTATCTGGAGCATATCCGTAAGATGACTTCACAAATGGAAAACATTAGTTTCGAGTATATCCCTTGGGAGGATAACCAGATTGCGGATGCGCTAGCAACATTATCATCCATGTTCGCACTAGGGCAAGAACATGAAATGCCCATCATCCAAGTCAAAAGGCACGACAAACAAGCCTTTTGTATGATGGTGGATAATGAAAAAGATAAAGCCCCTTGGTATCAGGACATAAAGCGATACTTGACAAAGGGTAAATACCCAGAGGGAATCAGTGACAATGATAAAAGGACCATTTGGAAAAGGGCTATAGGATTTATGTTGATAGGAGAAACCCTCTATAAAAAGAATTGTGATTCTACTTTGTTAAGATGTGTCAATCCCGAAGAAGCCCAGATATTGATCAAAGAAATACATGAAGGAACCTTTGGGACTCATGCACCGGGGCATATCATGGCTAGGAAGATCCTCGGAGCGAGGATACTTTTGGTCCACAATGGAAAAAGATTGTTATCGGTATGCTAAAAAATGTCACAAGTGTCAAATACACGCGAGATAATGTACATGTTCCCCAGATACCTCTCAACGTTATGGCTATCCCTTGGTCGTTCGCTATGTGGGGCATAGACGTCATCAGACCTATTGAGCCTAAGGCGTCCAATGGTCACCGATTCATTTTGGTGGCCATTGATTATTTCACTAAGTGGGTAGAAGCGGCATCTTATGCACATGTGACTAGAAAAGTAGTGGTCACCTTTATTAAGAAAAATATCATATGTTGATACGACATTCCACATCGTCTCATTACTGATAACGGGACCAATCTGAATAATAAAATGATGGAAGAACTATGTTATGACTTCAAAATTCAACATCATAATTCTTCTCCTTATAGGCCTAAAATGAATGGCGCAGTGGAAGCAGCCAATAAAAACATCAAGAAGATTATTCAAAAGATGGTTAAAACCTATAAAGATTGGCATGAAAAGTTACCTTTTGCTCTTCATGGATATTGAACGTCTGTACGAACCTCAACAGGAGCCACTCCATTCTCCCTTGTATATGGAATGGAGGCCGTATTGCCAATAGAGGTCGAAATACCTTCCTTGCGAATTATTATGGAAGCGAAATTAACGAAGCCGAATGGATTCAAAGTCGATACGATCAGTTAAACCTTATTGATGAAAAACGGCTGGATGCCATATGCGCGTGGACAAGCCTATCAAAAGAAAATAAAAAAGGCTTATGACAAAAAGGTCTGCCCTCATACTTATCAAGAAGGAGATTTAGTGGTAAAGAACTGCTCCCGGCCCAGAAGGATAAAATTGGAAAATGGGCGGCAAATTACGAAGGACCCTTTGTGGTCAAACAAGCTTTCTCGGGAGGGGCACTTATCCTCACTAATATGGATGGAGAGGAGCTTCGACACCCAATCAATTCCGACGCGGTAAAGAAATATTATGCTTGAAGACATTGCTCATGACCCGTCGAGGAATGAAAACCCACAAAGGGCATCCCTGGGCAAAAGATAGGGTCCATATCCCTCGCTAGGATACGTCCTAGGCAAAAAGAAGAGGTATAAAAAAAAAAAAAAAAACTAAGAGCAATGGTTACTTTAGTCGAAAACCGAAAAGGCGGCTAAAGTAGCGTTCTTCCAAAAGCAAGCGATCGCATAGTCTTCACTCTGAGCTCGGGCATCTCAAGCTGAAGCAATTAGGAGAAACGAGGGCGGATATCACAGAGATGATTGTATAAGCCTAAACGAGTACAGCCAACCACGACCACCCATTCTTCTAGATACCTTTTGAAATCCTTACGTAAAAGAAATAAAACTTTTGTTCATTTATAAATAAAATTCCCTTTCATTTCCTTTCTCTTGACCAAATATTATGGAAATGCCTCTTTATTGATAAATCATAAATATGCGCAAAGACTTTTAATCAAAGATCAAACATGCATCTAAAAAAGGGAAGCATAACAAAAAGAAAGGCCTGCTAGTATATTCTTAGGTAAAAACCAGGGTAGCCTGCTAGATCGGAAATCCCAAAAAGAACGATCTAGGCAAAAGATAAGGCAACAGCCCCCTAAGATATTCTAGGCAAAAATTAAGGCAGCCCGCTAGATCGAAAACCTGTAAAAGGCGGTCTAGGAAAAAGATAGGGCTAAAACCAAGAGATGGATAAAAGAAGAGCCCAGCATCACGATCATAGAAAAGGAGCCCACCGGCATATTCATAAGAAGCCAACGGAAGAAGGCCAGTTACTTTCTAAACGCATAAAAAATAAACAAACATTAGATTGCATCTAGAGCATCCACACACAAAGCAGTTGCATAATACGACTTTGTCAAAATCAAGAAAAAATAATTTTCTTCAAACGAGAATAAATAAACATACATATAAGGACGATAGTCTCCATATTTGTGATTGGAAATAAAAGGCGCTAAAATCCAGCCTCTAAATAAAAATCAAAATCGAAAAAGGCGAAATCTGAACTTCTTCAGCAAAATTAGCTCCAACCATCAACCTTTTACACCAATAAAAGAAGGTACATCAAAAACGAAAAAAGCCAACGGAAAAGCTTGATAATCCCCAAGCGGATCCTTGCCTACTCCGAAGGCAAAACAAAAATTACTCCATGACTCAACATCATCACCGCAAGAGTCATCAAGCACACTCATGCAAGAGTCTCCATTGCATCCCCCAATGGAGAACAAGGACTACATAAAAGTCCATCAAAGAAAAAACAGAGTCAAAATTCCCACATCACTAGGGGGCAACAAAAAGAAAGAAGAGAAGAGTCTTTCACCCTCTAACAAAGGCCACTGCATGAAAAAGCCGAAAGAAATTTCCATCCACAGGAAGCCAATAAAATCCCCCCCCGGTGGATCACCAAAAAGAAAATTTTTCCCCAGTAAGCCTATCCGCAAAGGCAAATTACAAATCCACAGGGAGTTAAGCACCTAATATGAATATCCCCAGTGAAAGGCAAAACCTTCACTCCCAAGAATGCCTAGGCTCACTCAGAAACAAGCAAAGAGCCGATATCCCCGAGAAACGGGAAATCAACCTATGCAAGAGGAAATACAAGCACAAAGCTTTCAAAAAAGCATTCACCTACTCAGAGGTATTATCAAGAACAAATATCCTCAAGTAGAACCTTGCAGAAAGTGCATCCTGAGAACCTTGCAGAAAGGGGTTCGGACCAAAAAAGCATTCACCTACTACCAAAAAGTGCATCCTGAGAACCTTGCAGAAAGGGGTTCGGACCAGGTGGGGGTAGGTACCCATCAGAATCTTGCAGAACGGGATTCGGACCAGGTGGGGGTAGGTACCCATCAGAATCTTGCAGAACGGGATTCGGACCAGGTGGGGGTAGGTACCCATCAGAGCCTTGCAGAACGGGGTTCGGACCAGGTGGGGGTAGGTACCCATCAGAATCTTGCAGAACGGGATTCGGACCAGGTGGGGGTAGGTACCCATCAGAGCCTTGCAGAACGGGGTTCGGACCAGGTGGGGGTAGGTACCCATCAGAATCTTGCAGAACGGGATTCGGACCAGGTGGGGGTAGGTACCCATCAGAGCCTTGCAGAACGGGGTTCGGACCAGGTGGGGGTAGGTACCCATCAGAATCTTGCAGAACGGGATTCGGACCAGGTGGGGGTAGGTACCCATCAGAGCCTTGCAGAACGGGGTTCGGACCAGGTGGGGGTAGGTACCCATCGGAATCTTGTAGAACGGGATTCGGACCGGGTGGGGGTAGGTACCCATCGAGCCTTGCGAAGCTGGGTTCGGACCGGATGGGGGTAGGTACCCATCGGAATCTTGCAGAGCGGGATTCGGACCGGGTGGGGGTAGGTACCCATCAGAATCTTGCGGAGCGGGATTCGGACCGGGTGGGGGTAGGTACCCATCAGAGCCTTGCAGAATGGGGTTCGGACCAGGTGGGGGTAGGTACCCATCAAAACCTTGCAGAACAAGGTTCATACCAAGTGGGGGTAGGTACTCACTAAAGTCCAGCAAAATGCAAACTCGTATCGGGTGAGGGTAAGTACTCATCAGAGCCTTATAAAAGGAGGCTCAAACCAGATAGGGGTTGGTACCTATCAAAATACTTATCATCCGGAGGATCAACAAGAAACAGCATCCAAAAGATAACCGGGCAAAAGGGTTAACTCCTTCCCCTACCAACTAATTTGGTCGGCATATTAAAACCGACGAATTAGTTAGGCAGGCGAAGGGGGGGCAGCTGTAGACCCCTAATTTTGCCTGGCCTCTCAAAATAAAAGCTAGAGGAATTTCACCCAAAGATGGAGTTCATCCGGCTTCCCAAAACCGAGAAGGACCTCCCACAACAGAAGACGGAGTTCACTCATTCACACAATAAAAGCCAAAAGAGACTTCCTACACAAAGACAAAGCTCGCCCGGCATCTTAATGAAGGCCAAGAAGACTTTCTATATGAAGATAAAGCTTCAACGGACACACATCGGCATCAATCTATGTCCGAAAAAGGAAAGGAAAGCTTCCCGGGGTCCCAGAACACGAAAACTGGACAAAACAGGTCGAGACCACGGTCCCAGAAGTGGGACGGCCGTCCCAACTGCTATTTTACAGTTGGGACGCGCGTCCCGAATGTGGGACGGCCGTCCCAAACCCAATTTAAGTGGGACGGCCGTCCCGGCTTCCCTGGGGGTCCCGCTCTGTGTAAATTTGCCATTTGGGACGGCCATCCCAGTCCAGACGGCCGTCCCAACCCAGACGGCCGTCCCAAAGTGCGCCAGCTGCGAAAAACTATAAATAGGAGGCTCATTTGCCACTTTTTCACACCACGAGACACTCCGAGAGCTCGAAACACTTTAGAGCACTTGTCTACTTCTCTCCCTTTCTCGAATGATCTTTCCGATTGCCTTAAATAGGTAACAATCGGTTAAGGAATTATATTCAGGCATTCGATTCTTCTTTAAATTTTTAGTGGAGTCGATCTTGTATTGGTGAGGAGAGACGTGTAGAGAGAGGGGTTGCCAAAACGCATCCTCACGGTTCGAGATTCTCAATATAAAGCTTGCTACGGAGGTTCTTTTCAATTCCCTTCTCTTTTATTGTTTTATTTATGGTTTTATTGTTTTATTTAGCTTTATTATGTCATGTAGAATAGAATCATGTAGATAGTCATTTTAATATCTCTTGTATTGCTTTATTTAGCTTTATTTATATAAAATTATGTAGATAGTTATTTCAATATTATGCAATAAAATAGGGTAATCGCGTAATTTCTCGAAATCTTCTCTTTAAATGAATTGATCTGTCATAGGGAACCCGAAAGGGGCGTTGTGGGGTGCTAACACCTTCCCCATACGTAACTAACTCCCTTACCCAACTCCGGTTATAACGGCCAAGTTGTTTATTTTATAAAATCAACGCCTTTCTTTCTTTTTTCCTTTTCCAATGTTTCTGGTCAAAATATTGGTGGCGACTCCATAAGAACCCCTTTTCGAAAACCTTGCTTTTATTAGAGGATAATTCAATTGTCGGACACCTCGGAAGCAATGAACACATTTTAAAACAAAAAACGCGTGTCTAAACCATCTTTTCGCGACCGCTCGCATAAACGTTTCGAGACGTCCCCAGGACGTCGGAAAGGGACGGCGGCGACAAGACCCTTGCTCTTGATACCAATTGTTAGAAATGTAGGCTGAGATCAAGAGGGGGGGTGAATTGATCTTTGAAAGATTTTCGCAATTGTCACCGCCGTCAAAACGAGGGCGGTCGGAGCGACGCGATGGTTTCTGACTCTCGATTTTCGCATTTTTATTGGTGGTTACAACGCCTTTAGGTTGTCCGATAACCGGGATGAACCTAGGGGCGAGGTTTTCGAAAGGGTTCTCTTGGATTGTTCGATAACCGGGCTAATCCAAGAGCTAGTTTTTGAGGGTTCTCTAGAGTCGCCACCGATGTTTTTACCAGAAACATAAGAAATGGAGTTTAAAAGGCGTTGGTTTTCGAAAAACCAACTTTGGTCGTTAGAACCAGAGTTGGGTAAGGGAGTTAGTTACGTGTAAAGGAAGTGTTAGTTCCTTTACGACGCCCCTTTCGGGTTCCCTATGATAGGCCAGCTATTCTGTTGATAAATAAAATGGAAAAATACGCTTTTGCCCTTTTATTTTGCGGAATTTAAAGATTACGACTACATGGCCCTAATGTCTATTGCGTAATTTAAACAATGCGATAAAAGATAGAGAGAGAAAGTAGGAACCTCCGAAGCTAGCTTTCTATTAATTCTTTTAAAATAGGGTGCTTTGCGGCAGCCCTTCACTCTACACGGCGTCGGAAACCTCTCAAAACGCTCTAAAAACACTCTAAAGACACTCAGAAGCTCCGAAAATGTGTCGGAGGGATTCTAGAGAGAGAAACTATTGATGTGACTAGAGAGAGAGTGAGAAAGCTGTGAGAAATGAGGGGAAGGGAGGCCCTATTTATAGGGATTCGCGCCTGTCAGGTCGAGACGGCCGTCTCGTCTGACAAGGTCGAGACGGTCGTCTCGACATTCCAGACGGCCATCTCACCTTGCAGGAATGGCGAGACGGCGGTCTCGCCAAACGAGACGGCGGTCTCGATTTTGAGATGGCGGTCTCGCCACTTGCGCTAGGCGAGACGGCGGTCTCGATTTTGAGACGGCGGTCTCAACCCTAAAAGGCGAAAATCCTTTTTTTTGTGCCAAAAATCCCTCCTATCCTATTATGGGGCCTAATAGTCTCTCCTAGTGGCTTCTTAGGCTTCGTCCATCTTCAGAAAGAAGGTCTTCTGATCTTTATTGTGAAATCGGGCAAGATTTGGGGTCTACAGCTGCCCCCCCCTTTACCTGACTAGTCGGCTGTTGGCTTGTTGTGCCAGACAGATCGACAGGAAGGTAAAGGAGTTGACCCTCTTGCCCGGTTACCCTTCGGATGTTTCGTCTTGCGGCGGTTGATCTTCTGGGGAAAACTTTGTGTTCGTGCATGTCGCCGCCGTCAAAAAAGAGGCGGTCGAAGTGACGCGATGGTTTCGACCCTTTTTGATTTTTCGCATTTTTTATGGGTGGTTACAACGCCTTTAGGTTGTCCGATAACCGGGCTAACCCAGGGGCGAGGTTTTCGAAAGGTCGTCCTTGGGTTGTCCGATAATCGGGCTAGCCCAAGGACTAATTTTTGAAGGGTTCTGTGGAGTCGCCACCGATGTTTTTACCGGAAACATCAGAAAAGGAGTTTAAAAGGCGTTGGTTTTCAAAAAAACAACTTTGGTCATTAGAACCAGAGTTGGGTAAGGGAGTTAGTTACGTGCAAAGGAAGTATTAGTTCCTTTACGACGCCCCTTTCGGGTTCCCTATGATAGGCCAGCTATTTTTATTGATAAATAAACCGGAAAATACGCTTTTACCCTTTTATTTGCGGAATTAAAATATTATGACTACATGGCCCTATCTATTGCGTAATTTAAATAAAGCGGTAAAAGTAGAGAGGGAGAATGTAAACCTCTAAAGCACGCTTTTTCTATTAATTCTCTTTAAAAAAGAGGGTGCTTTGTGGCAACCCTTCACTTTACAGCGGCAGAAACCTCTCGAAACGCTCAGAAATCACTCTAAAGACACTCAGAAGCTCCGGAAATGCGTCGGAGGGATTCTAGAGAGAGAAATCCTAGAGAGAAGGAGGAGAGAATGTTGTGTGGTGTGTGGAAATGAGGGGGGGAGGACCCCTATTTATAGGTTTTCGCGCTGTCAGGTGGCGAGACCACCGGTCTCGTCTGATAGGGTCGAGACCGCCGTCTCGTCCAACGAGACCACCGTCTCGTCCAACGAGACCGCCGTCTTGAACTACTAAACGCGGCGAGACCGCCGTCTGGGGGAACAAGACCGCCGTCTCGTCCTTCGCAGGTGGCGAGACCGCCGTCTCGTCAAGCGAGACGGCAGTCTCGCCACTTGCGTGAGGCGAGACGGCGGTCTGGGAAATCCAGAGGGCGGTCTCGTCCCAACAAGGCGAGAAAACTTATTTTTTTGTACAGAAACTCCCTCCTATCCTAGTATGGGGCCTAATAGTCTCTCCTAATGGCTTGTTAGGCTTCGTCCATCTTCAAATAGGAGGTCTTCTGGTCTTTTATTTGGAGGCCGGGCAAGATTTGGGGTCTACAGCTGCCCCCCCTTTACCTGACTAGTCAACTGTTGGTCTGTTGTGCCATACAGATTGACAGGAAGGTAAAGGAGTTGACCCTCTTGCCCGGTTGCCCTTCAGATGTTCCGTCTATGCGGTGAGTGATCTTCTGGGGAAAATTGTGTATTCGTGCACTTTCGGGATACTCCTTCTGACGGTAGCCGATCCCTTCGGTGGACACATGGTAGAACCTCAGGATACTCCTTCTGATGGTAGCCGATCCTTCGGTTGATGGGTATGAACCCCCCATCAGGCTAGTAGTTGCAGTCCGTTGTGTGGGACTGGATGGGTATGAACCCCCCATCAGGCTGGTACGGTCCGCCGTGTAGGATCGGATGGGTATGAACCCCCCATCAGGGTGGTACAGTCCGTTGTGTGGGACTGGATGGGTATGAACGCCCCATCAGGGTGGTAGTGCGACTTACTGATCCAGCTCGAGCGCAGATCAGGCGCAATGCGTGCGCAGGTTGATAGGTATAAACCCCCTATCAGGCTGGTACAGTCCGCTACGCAGGACTGGTGGTAGTGGCGGCTTACTGCTCGGGTAGCTCATGCGTCGTTCAGGCACTCCTTGTGTGTTGGTTGATAGGTATAAAACCCCCTATCAGGCTGGTACAGTCCGATGCGTAGGACCGGTGGTGGTGGCGGCTTACTGCTCGGGTAGCTCATGCGCCGTTCATGCACTCCTTGTGTGCTGGTTGATAGGTATAAACCCCCTATCAGGCTGGTACAGTCCGATGCGTAGGACTGGTGGTGGTGGCGGCTTACTGCTCGGGTAGCTCATGCACCGCTGTTGACATGTGTTCTCTCGTCGTTGATTTGGTCGTCTGGTCTGTGGCGGGGATTTTGTTGGTGTTCATCCAGCTTTGTTGGTTTGCTGGGGATTCTTTGTTTTGATCCTTTTGATAGTGGTCATCCGACTTTGCTGGTTGTCGGGGATTTTTTGATGAGTGCCTCTTAGGTAGGCAGGAATCCTCTGGGGATTTGTTGATCTGAGTGACGCCTCTTGAGTAGGCAGATATCCTATTCAGTTTCTGGTAATGCCTCTGAGTAGGCAGACACTTCATCGGAAGTGAAGACTTTTGGCTGCATTTGTTTTGCCTCTTACTAGGCTGATATTCCCTTATGGGGATGCTAGCTCTTGCTTGGCAGGTCTTGCCTATGCATATGACATTCTGAGAATGAACTTGAAGTTTTGCCTTTGCAATAGGCTCACTGGGGATGATCTTTCTTTTTTATTGATCCACCGGGGAATTGGTTTCCTTCCCGGGGATCTAATTTTGATCTGCCCCCTGAGGGAGAAATGGAGTTTTTGACTCCTTGTTGGATGCTGTTGTTTTGAGCTGGCTTTGCCTATGCTCTTATTCCGCTGGGGATGATCAAGCCTTTCCGTTGGCTTTTTCTGGTGTACCTTCGTTTATTGGTGTAGAAGGTTAGAGCTATTTTCCTAGAAGCTCTTTATTCTGCTGCATTGGTTTTGATTTTGCCTTTTTTTTTCGCGATTTATCTCTTTTTTATCGCAATTTTGAAATTTGGCTTTTTTTATGGGGATAATGCGTAAGCCTTTTTACTTTTTAGTCTCTTTTATTACGCTGGCTTTTTCCCTTCTTCTTTTTTTTTGGGGAGGTCCACTAGGGATGAAGTTTTTATTTCTTTAGTGATCCACCAGGGAATTAGTTGACTCCCTGGGGATCTGATTTTTCTTTTCTAGGAATGGAGTCTTGGCTCCTTGATTGATGTTGATGCGAGCTATACTTGTGAAGTTCTTATTCCATTGGGGGATGGGAATTTCTGATTCCTTTTTGTAGAATTTTTTGGAGATCCACTTAAAGATTTTTATTCGGCCTGCTCTGTTGTTGCCTTTTCTTTTGGACATCCTCTGGGGATGCAAGGGTTTTCTTTTTTTTTTTCCTCTTTTTTCTTTTTGTTGAGCCCTTGATGGTTTGCACTCTTTTGACTGTTGATGATGATGGGCTCTTGAAGCCTTTATTCTCCATTGGGGAGTGTGGAGGAGACTTTGGGTGAGTGTGCTCGATGACTCATGTGATGGCGGTGCTGAGCCATGGGGTAATTTTTTTGTGTTGCCTTCAGAGTGGGCAGGGATCCTCTTGGGGATGACTAGGCCTTTCTGTAATATCCTAAATTTTGTAATCAATTATATAAATAAGTTTTGTAAGTTATAAATATGTACCGAATATTATGTAGAGTTATTATAAAAATAAAACATGATTTTTATAGTAATTTTGTCTTAAGAAAATTATAAAATAAAATCCAAGGTTAATATTGTGTCAAATAATAATTTAATAATAATTCTTAATAATAAAAAAATTAAATAAATGAGTAAATAAATATTAAAAAAAA